>RJWH01003938.1:0-48004 GCA_004363575.1 Solenodon paradoxus
GTGTAAGGGGTTGCTTGACTATACATCATATTGGTATAGTAGAAATGAGATTGAGAAGAGTTTGAGATTCTGATCTCAGTTCCTTTACTTATTTTGTGTTCTTTTACTTATTTTGTGACCCTGAGTAAGTCACTTAACCTCTGTACTCTAAAAATTCCTCATGCGCAAAATGGAGTAGTACTTCCCTTCATACATTGGTGTCCAGCTCAAATAAGAGCAAGACATGAAGCTATTTGGACATTACACAGTTGTATGTTAAAAAGTGAGGTGTTGGTAATCAGATGGTAGCTGGCTTCAACTTGGTAGCTGGCTTCAACTTGATGCTCAACTGCTTGGCAGTTAGACTAGTGCTGATATTTCCAAATATGCCTCTTTGACACAGACCTACTTCAAGTAGGCATATAGGCTTATGCAAATGAAGAACTTGCTCATAGCTGCAGCAAATGCATAGAACATGGAGAGTTTCAGTTTGCTGCCTCACTTGTGTATATACTGCCTCCAGGGAACAAGGCACTGTAGGGTATGGAAGCATACAGCTATGACTGAAGTGTTCTTACCCTCAAAGAGCTTATGATCCCATGAGGAGAAAGACATGTTTAATAACTATGTGTAATTTGAGACAAGATGGTAGAAATGCTAAATGGTGCTGATCTGACTGGGTCTGGTTTGTAGTTGAGCTGTCCCTGGTCCACTAAGTCTGGCAATGGGAATATGATTTTGGAGTAGCCTGGAGACACAGACGTGGCGTGATCTCCCTACAAAATGAGGTAGATGTTTTCCCCTCTCTTTGGTATCTTAGCATAGTATGAAATTAATGTCTGAAAAGTAATTAGACACTTTCAGATTCAAGTTGCTGTAGAAATGCAGAGCAGTATGTAATCTCTCTCAATTTATAATACACTGTCCCCTGTATGGCAGGTTAGATTTTTTTTCTTTTTCAGCAATTAAAAACAGTTTGCCCACCCTTTTCTTTATTCTTCTTACATTGTCAGTTTTAAGTTTCTGAGCTGGTTGGTTCAGTTGCTAGTAGTGCATCCAAGATAAGGTGGGTTTAGTGTCAGTGTAGGTAGTTTGTTTCCCAGTCATAATCTATACTTGGAAGCTCAGCTTGCCATCTTGAAAGTGTGTATTTAGTTACCAGGGAGCCCCAGAAAGAGCCAACAGGTAACTCTCAGATTATTGTGCCCCACCATCTAAGTATAATTCAGTGCATACATCAATATACATCAGTGTATACATCAAAGTCTCATAGCTATCATTAAATTTTTCTTGATCTGTAGAGCAAATAATTGTTACAACAATTCAAACAACTAAATTCTAGAAATTTGAAATACCCTCATGTTTTGTTACATATTTTAACTTAGATTTTTTTTGACTTGCTTACTACATTTTTGAGATCCTAAAATCTATCCTCTGTCATATGTGCTTTTGTCGGTTTGTCTGTTATCAGCTCAAGATTTCTTACAACCCTATTCTTTTTATGTATTCCTATGAATTCCTTTTGTCTCAGAAACATTAGAAAGTTCATCCTGGACATTTCTCTCAGGTTACTTCTCCTTCTTGTGCTAGATCCTTAGCTTGATATAAAGAGAGTATTAAGCAATATTGATGTGTTCTCTGATTTGTGGTGTAGCCTTGCATGACCAATGGTTTCCGACCTTTACATCTGGGTTCATTAGATTATGGCTCTGTATCTACTGACCTGGGCTTTTGTTGCTAAGAGGAGGCCAGTATTAGTTTATATTTCATTGGGGAGGATTTGCAAATAAACAGGTATTTAGATTTTGAAAGCAGGCAAATAATATAGACATTTGGGTTGTCTCTGTACTAGATATGATAATAATATTTATTTCAGTTGCTTATGACTGAATTGATGGCTTTGCAAGTCCAGGATAACTCTATCCTTAGCCTTTATACACCAGGTAGAGAACCTGTGGCAAATGAGTATAATTGGTATTTTTTATTTCATTCAACTTAGCACATATGTTACAGTGTGAATTTTGCCCATATTGACTAGAGTATAATTGATTACGCATCTCTCCCCATGACTTCTGGAGCATGCAAGTTGATGGCATTGGTTTATAACCTAATGTACATTCCCTGGATGTCTTGATTTGGAATTGCACTGAATGGAGAATGAATTTTGAAGGAGTGAATGAATAATGACAATTGTTTTTAATGCCTAAACATTTCATCTAAAGTTGCTATGCATCTCGATGGGAGTTTTCCTCTAAAATGCTTTTCAGTAAATCTCTATATTTAAAAGCAAGTTAGTGAAGGGCTGTGTGTATGTGTTTTTGTATGTGCCTACATGCACATACCCCAGCACTTGTGGGTAAAGAAGAGAGATAACAAGAATGATGAGGGAAGGAAAGACACAAGTTGCCTTTCCTAATATTCTCAAAAAGGGATGTTTAGGATCCTTGCTATCATGAGACAAGAGGCACATGTCTTATTGCCAATGAATTTCAGTTGTAATTATAGAACATTGGTAAACCACATTAAATCCAAAAGGCTGAGTCAAAAATTCACCATCCACAGAAACCATTTTAATTCTCTCTGAAATACCTAGTAGTCAAGAATGAAATCATTTTGTAAAAAGATATAAACTGTTCGTGTTTGTCCATTAAAATTAGCTGTTTCTCCACAATGCTGAAGGCCAAATTCTAAAAGTGAAATGAATGGCCTATGGCTAGACCCAATGTGTCACTCTCTTGCAAGTTTCTGTTCTGTTGTAGAAATGAACGACAACAGTTAAACTGTAAAGATAAACAGTTTTTTAGATTGGGTTCCTGGAGAATAATGCTGCTTTTGTACAATTCTTGAAATTGAGCCTACAGCCGCCCCAAACAAAATAGTCTCTTTGAAAGTCTTGGAAATAATGACATCATAGGCAGATTAAACCAGCAATCCATTAATAGTATCCTTTGTATAAAACTGTCTAAGGGGAGGGACCAAGCTTAGTAAATTGGCATTGTTTACAAACATAATATAATAGAATCCCCCTTTTTTTCTACGTTGGTGGAAGAGTCGGAGACACCTCCCATTGGGAAATGAATACACGGTCATCAAGACTTTCTTACATGCCCCTATTGATTCAGGTTCACTATCGATCTTCTCAAAGTGTGCTTTGAGGGTAAGTCAAAGATAGCCAGAGCCTCACGCACTATGATTCTTCATCAAATCAGAATTATCTAGAATCATTCGAAGATGATGATCATTGGTTGTGCCTTGTAATGGTAATAAAGAACTGAAGTAATATCAAGGTAACTCAGGCAAACTCAAATCTGAAATATTTGTCTCGGTACACAGAGTGATTATAGGCTTTGTGTTCCTACTGTAGAAATGGACAAAGATTCTTCAATTCCCTTTTCATCTCTGTACAAGGTTTATTCCAACTCCTCTAATAATCTCCCAAGGAGTTGAATGGAAGTGAAACCAGTTCCAGTTTGCTGAACCGTAGAAAGGTGTGCTGTATAAGCTGGGCTCTTTGCACAGGTCAGAGTAGTGTGTGGTGTCAAAATTGCAGGCAGCAATTTCTAGTGTAATAGAGGAGAATATAGTTTGTGCTTTATATCTCAAATAGCCCCTTTTCCCAACTAAAATATACCTGGTCAAATAAGGTCAGGTTAATCAGGCAGCCTGAAAAAAGAAACAAGGCAACTCTGGCCAGAGAGACTAATTAGGAACAACAACAAACAACCCACTCTGTTAGCCACACCCATTTATCAAGAACAAAGGAGTCTAGTATTTCAAATTACGTGGGTGTACTAGAATCCTGACTGTCTCACAGTCTTACTTGTCCTATTGCACAAGATCATCTTTTGTATATCCGTGTGAAGAGGCCATGAATATTTATTTGACTTCTGTAAACTCAAATTGAGTAATATGTTATTAGGAAATATATATCATCCAGACATTAATTCCATACTATGCTAAGATGCCAAAGAGAGGGAAAAAAACATCTATCTCATTTTGTAGAGAGGACATGCCATGTCTGTGTCTCCAGGCTACTCTAAAATCATACTCCCATTGCCAGACTTAGTGGACCAGGGACAGCTCAACTACTAGCCAGAGCCAGTCAGATCAGCATCATTTAGCATTTCTACCATCTTGTCTCAAATTACACATAGTCATGATACATGTCTTTCTCCTCATGGGATCATAAGCTCCTTGAGGGTAAGAATACTTTAGTCATAACTCTATGCTTCCATTCCCTATGGTGCATATGAAACATTTTTTCAGAAGCCTGTCTTCTAGGTATTTCTATTTAAATCCTCAATTCTTTTGCAATACATTGCAAATATCATTATTTTTACCAAACTGGATTTGGTATAAATGATCATTATGTAATAATTGCCTTGTATTTAGGCATTATTTTCATCCCAGAAAAAGAAGACAGACAAAAAATACAAAGAAAAATTAGTGCTTTGATTTTGGTGGTAAATTCTTCTCAGGGACTTAATGAAAACCATGAACCTGTCTAGTACAGAATAATGCCACTCGGAAGTTAGTCTTAAACTCACATTTTCTGCACGGAAACAGTGAATTTAGAAGGACCAAAATAAAAATGCACACAAGAAGGCAGATCCCTTAGCACTGGTTTTATATTCTAGATATAATGAGTACTTGCAATAGTGATATCTATGAGTAAACTGTCCTAACAACACAGTTACTTTATTACTTTCATCTGTATAAGAAAATGTGAGGTTTAACAAGTTGCTGTCATTCGTGGATGAAATACTTTGGCTGAATATTTTACATCATGACTACTGCAAAAATACAGAATTGGTTTCAATTTGTTATTACAATGCAAGGTATGACACTTACGAAAAGGAAAAGAAGAGTGATCTGTTTTCGAAATCATGTTCAGGCCTGTCCTCATTAGTTGGCCATCACTGCTGCAAATGGAGAGGCTATTCATTGGTACTAACCTATTTTTTGAAAGTTACAGTGTATGGGTGTATATATATATTAATATTTACAGGCTGTATATCTATTTATATATTTGAGAGAATGTCGAACATAGTAAAATTTAAAAATGTTTCTCACGTAGCATGATGTAACTTAGAGCTCATTATTAAAACATTAAGTTTGTGACCACTGAAGAGCTCAAAAGAAGTATATTATTTCTCATTACAGCAGATAATAAGGATAGCCCTGTTTCTGTTGTTATTATACTTAGGTTTGTTAACAGTAAATGTTGTTGGAATCAAGTGCTGTGCTAAGTTATGCTCCTAAATTGGTGCCAGTTAATACTTGATGAATTTACAGTACAGGTTTTTTTGCAATGGGATGTGATTTTTCTTGTTTTTGAACTAGAAATTCACTTGGAATGTTCCCTTAATATCTCATTTGTAATGGCAAGTATTGGGACCCTAATGGAAGGATTTGAATTAGATTGGGGAAACAGCTGGAAAACAGAAACATTTCCTTGGGAAGTTCATGCTTTTCCAGTTCACTTTACCCTCCCAGTGGGATGAAATCCTAACATACTCATTCGTAAGCACAAGAATAATGAAATTCCGAGCAGTTAAGTTGCTAAAACATGGGTCAGTTCTTTGAAGCATTATCCTTGGTCCGTGTTCCAGGATATGAAATATGACAACAGGGAAGGGTGCTGTCTCTCCTCAGGAAGTGTTTCTCTTTTTGGAGTTCTTTGTTGTTCACCATTGACTATTGACCATTGACCCAGTTTTATTTTCTGCCTTCTGCCTGATGATGGGGCATTGTTTTTGCTATCTGTACACCCCAACTCTGCTTAAACTGTCAGATCTACTGGATTGTTTTTAGGGCATGCCTAGATAATAGTAGAGTGTATTTTGTAAATCAGGCATCCACAGGTAAGAATCAAATGCCAAAAGCAAATGTTAAAGGGGCAACCCAGTCATTGTGGGTCAGTAAAAATCAATGGCCAAACCTGTGTCAATTCTAGATTTCAAGAAGGTTGTTCTATCTGATTATCACAATCAAGACAAATTTTAAAGAAGAAAATGTATAAATTGGTTCATCAAAGACTGACAAGAGAAAAGAGTTTCTTTGTAAGAAAAGGAAGGAACCTTATGTTTCAGAGTATACATATTAAAAAACCATTAATTATTGCCCCCACTTTCCTTTGGGAAAATTGCACCATTGATCTTTAAGAAGACAGCTCCCTTTCATCTGAAAAAGCAAGTCATTGAAATGGTCAATGCAAAACCTGAAATGTGAGGCCAATGTTAATGTTCCTCATCTATTAGAATTTCCATACTTAACTTGACTTTTCTAGATCTGCCTTTTTTTTGACTCCTGCTTTCTCATTTTTTTAATAGCTGTACAATCAGTTCTAACTGAAAATGTCTGACGGTTTGGATAATGAAGAGAAGCCCCCAGCTCCCCCACTGAGGATGAATAGTAACAACCGGGATTCTTCAGCACTCAATCACAGCTCCAAGCCACTCCCAATGGCCCCTGAAGAGAAGAATAAGAAAGCCAGGCTTCGCTCTATCTTCCCAGGAGGAGGGGATAAAAGTAAAGTATCAGTGGTCGGGCATTGAAAAGGGGCTAGTTTATTCTCTCGTTGTCACATTTCAATCTTGCGTAATCATTTCGTGAGCATTAACTGTCCAGGGCCTGCCTGCCTTTTATATCTATATCTTCAGAGGTTGAATTTTGTCAGAGGATAATGTTTTATTGACTTACTATGGGTTTATAGAAAATATTCTGTCTTTGTCTTTCACATAAAATTGAATTCATAGTGTTAAGTCAAGAGAAATCATAACAACAATACTGTTTTAAATATATGAACCATGACTTTCTGATAACGGAGGAGAATTTACAGTAATGCCTTCCTGACTGCAAGTTGTCCTTATTGGAAATTTAAGTATACGAGGATTTACTTCTGTATATCTTTTTGACAACTGTGAACATTTTGAGTTGAGTATAAGGGAGTCATTCCAACTTGCCACAGTATTGTCATTCTGACTATATCACAGGGTGGGAAGAAACATCAGTGTTATTTGTTTCCTCTCATTCTTCAGCCAGCTGCCCCCTACATAATCTGCCCTATTTATACTGAGTGCCACAACAATATATGATCATTCATCTCTGTATTGTTCATAATGCCATTTGGTGCTTAAATATCATATGCTAACACTTTGTAACACGGAGGGGTATAAAATCCTTAGTAGGTAATTGTCAGATTGCGTTAGTTAGCATAAAGTTTAAACATGGCTTCTCTAAATGGGACTTTTGAGGTGGAAGAGAGTTCAACAAATACAAGAGCTCTGGCACCACAAAAAGTTGCCAAGAGGGCAAGAAGGGTGATGTCATTAGAAGAAAAAAGGGACATTCTTGACCTACTTCTTCAAGGTAAAACAAAGAACTTTTTAGGTCGCTTGTATGGTGTTAATGAATCCACGATACGTACCACGAGGAAAGCAGAAACTCTTATTCGGGCCAGTTTTGCCTCTTGTACACCTATGTCACTTAAAAGATGCTTTCTCCCTCATGACCCAAGGATGGAAAAGATGCAAATGATGTTAAACCTCTGGATTGAAGGCAAGCAAAAGATTAATGAAACACTTTCCATGCAAAAGATCTGTGACCGTGCAAAAAGAATTTTCAAAGACATGTTTTCAGACACTGAAGTGGGCCCAGACAAAAATTTTGCTGGGAACAAGGGATGGTTTGAAAATTTCATGAAGTACCATGACCTGGAAGCCAACTCTTATATGACAGTGGTGCCAAAGGAAGAACCACAAGATCCTGTAACTTCTTTACTGTATCCACCACAGCTACAGAAAGTGATTAAAGAGGGAGATTATCTGCCTGCACAAATCTTCTGGGCTGTTGAGACTGCTATGCTTTGGAAGCCCTTGAGTAATCCTACTTGCCCTTCTGAAGAGCAAGAACCAAGTAATGTTGACATGAAGTCAGCAAAAACAGAGAGGCTGACATTTCTGTTTTGTGCCAATACTTCAGGTCATCTCATAGTGAAACCATT
The DNA here is from genome assembly GCA_004363575.1 of Solenodon paradoxus. NCBI lineage: Eukaryota > Metazoa > Chordata > Mammalia > Eulipotyphla > Solenodontidae > Solenodon > Solenodon paradoxus. Next base: position 7,985 of record RJWH01003938.1, read on the forward strand.
GCTACTCTACAGAAAACTATGCCCAAATCTTCTCAGGGGAAAAAACCGAGCCAAGTTTCCAGTGTACTGGCGTGCAAACAGAAAAGCCTGGATGACTCCTTCCCTCCTTAAAGAATGGTTTGAACAGTGCTTTCTTGTGGAAGTTGAAGACTATTTAAAAGAAAAAAATCTTGAATTCAAAGTCCTGCTGATTCTTCACAGTCCTTTTGGCACTCCAGATGCATTTAACAATGTGCATCCTAATGTTAAGGTTGTCTTTATAACTAGTCATGTGTCTCAAATCCTTGAGCCCTTAGATCAGTGTTTGATTCGGCCATTCAAGAAGACTTATGCCAAACTAATGTATAATTTTGTGGTTCAAAATCTCGCAAAGGTTCCTCTGTCTGAGGATCCTAGTGCATGGGATTCCTACACCATCATTAATGCTGTATTCTTAATAAAAAAGGCCTTAGATAGTTTAACAGAGCCTGTCATTAATGTGACTTGGGAGAAGATTTGGCTAGAGATGGTGAAATATCTTTCAGCAATCTCCCCTGATGACAAAGAATCTTTGGATCAAGAAGAATCTATGGATGAGGAGGAACATTTGGTGCAGGATCAGTCATTGGAGGAAGTTGAATCTGAACCTGCTGACACTAATTCAAATGATGTGATGCTACTAGAAAATGACTATCAAGAAGCCAGTACCCCAGAGGTGATTATCATAAGTGATGATGAAGACAATTAAAAACTATGAGACTGGAGACAAATAGTTGGAAGCAACAGGAACGATTTTTTTAGAACAAGATTAAAATTTCCTCAAGTAAGTAATGAAATATGTCAAATCTTACCTATTCAAAACCTGAGTGATTTAGCAGAATTCAATAAAGAGGTGTTATGATGCCTTCACACAAATCACAGTGACAGAAATTATCGGCGGAGCTAAATCTACTCATGTCATTTACTACTGTTACTGGACAGCAAATTTACTGCCTTCAGAGAAAACTTGAATGATTTAATTGAACTCTGTCTATAAAGAGGAGCCAAGAATAGTCTTCTTACAACTTCAGAAGCGACAAAATCATTAAGTAGTACTGATTAAGTACTGTTCCTGGACAGCCGATAAGCTGCTTTCAAACTCAATTTGAATGGTTTTATTTGAGCTCTATATAGAAGTACTAACATGTCTTGAAAAAGTTTTGAGGAGGTAGCATCTTCAGAAGAGACAATTCATTAAATTACACCACTTAAATTCACTTGCTTGAAAGGCTAAAGCCACAAGCAAGTTGTTACAATTTCAGGATTGGACATAGATGACTCTGAAAGCATGGAGATCCATAATTAGATCAAAGAAGCCATCTCTGTTCATATTGCTTCATTGTCACCCCCATTTTCCACTGCCATGATGAATGCTACATCCTCATCACCTCTGGAAACCATCTCAGGATCTAAATGGAAATTGTATCATTTTTACTGATTTAAGCTATGTAAACTCTTAGTCTTTCATGTAATATACTGTTATTGTCTTGTTTTACTGCACAAAGAATATTTGAGAGCTTTCAAGAATTCGTGTTACCTTACTTCCCCTTCCCTATTTTCCTCAAATTATAATTTCATCAACTGAACTACTTTGGTGGATCATTCGGGAACTTGAGCCTCATAGGTAAGGAGGGGTTGCTGTTCTTTGTTTCTGCGTCTCAGTGACTGCTTGGGTTATACCACAACCATTCTTGAATTAATGGAAAAAGCCCTGGACTTGGGTTCTGGAGACCTGGGTTCAAGTCTAGCTCTGCCACTGACTATTTACAACTTTGAGCTAGTCACTTAGTTTGTGAGTCTCAGTTTTACTGCCTGTAAAATGAGGATAGTAACACCCAACCTACCTCACAAGAAATTTTTGCTAATTAAAAGTAATTCTAAGTATCAGGATGCTATTAAAAGTAAAAGTAAAAAGTGACACATAGTTGTGAGGTGTTATTATATCTTTTTTATTATGGACCTTATAAACAGCCAAAATTCTAGATTTTAGTATCTTTAGGGTTTTTTTTTAAGTAACTTTATCCCTAACTAGAATTTATATATCAACTATAGAAATTTTAAAAAGAAAATTAGAAATTCCCATAATTTCACAAACCAAAGATAACTGGGTTTGTATTTTTCCTTCTAGTCCTACTTCTGGTCATATTATAGAAATAGTTCATCAATATGAAAAAAGTTGCAAAATAAAGATAGGAGTATAAAAATCATCCCTATTCACAAATCTCAGAAGCAGTGTTAACATTTTGATGGAATTCTTTCTAGATGTTTGTATGGCTATATAAAGACATAAACATTTTTAACATAATTAGATGTATAGTATATATAGTTTTATATCCTGCTCTTTCACTTACCGTTGTCATCATGAATATGTCTCCTACATTTTAAAAAAGTTTTCATAAATACCATTTTTCTGGTGTATAATATGTCATTATACAGTGACATCAAAGATTTATGTAGCCATTTCCTATTAGTAGATATCTGGGGAGTCCAAATTTTTGTCATAAATAATGTCATGATGTCTGCTGCTTTAGTTAAATGAAAATACTTGCTTTGGTGACAACAAAGGGTTTGGTTTGTCTTAAGTCTCCTTAATAGTTACATTTCATTAATCAAATGGAACTTCTTAAGACAGTAGAAGAAAAATAAGTAGTAGATGTAATTTCAAGATAGAGGTTGTATCTTTGTTGAAAATTGTTCCAGGAATTGAATCTTAGTGGTAGAGAAAATTAGGAGATGATTTGACACCACTCTATGATACTTCACTATAGAAGAGGTTTTGGACTTTAGACCAGAAAAAGGATATCCTGACCCATTGTTTATTATAGTTCATGATGTGTAAGACTGATCAGGTTTATTGGCTACTAGAAAGCTTGGAGCCAAATGTGTGGCCGATGCATAGCATTTGTAATGGGACTCTATGGTATGTATGCTCTTTTCATTCACTTTTTTCAGACTCCTTTTTTTCATTTCTTTTTTTCCCTTTTACATTCTTGTGCTATCATTGTATTTTGTGTATTCTTGTATACCGCCTGATATATTCATTTTGGAACAAGGTGGAGAATAAATACACGAATGAATAAATAAATCCATGCATAAGTACATGAATAAATAAACCAATAAGGCAAAGGGAATGAGGCAAATGAAACAGCCAGGACTCTGAAAAATGACCGATTGCCTCTAAAAAAAAATCATTGTTTAGGACTTGAAGCTTGGAAGAACATGTGGGAAAGAAGCAGGTGAAGCTGCATTTGGAGGTGACATGTTCTGTGTGACATCTGTCTTCTGAATTGTGCTTATGTGTCTTATGTCTTGTGCTGCACTGGAACATTAGGTGTGTTGTAGAGATCATGCATTGCTTTGTCTGTGTCTTTTGAGAGCATGGTTTGTGTGTATTTTGTTTGTGGGGATTCCAGAGAGATTTGGGAGCTGCTGATTCTGGGAATGAAGTGAAGGCCCCTTTTTTTGTGAGGAGTCAGAGGGATTAGTTGACTAGAAATTAAAGCAAGATGAATGGGAAGTGATCTACCACTTACTGACCAGTTATTGAGTGCCAAGCTGTGTGCCAGGGACTTTATGTGGGTCAAGACTTATCATCCTTCAGCCACTCTTGTGTTTTCCCCTTTATACACATGAGACTATTTAAACTCAAAATGTTTATTTAAGTTAATTTCATTGAGGGAACATTGCATCATGTCATTATATAGGTTTAAGGTGGGCATCATTGTCAATCAACACCTGTACATAATACCATCGCAGCTGAGGGCCACATAGCAATGACAGAAACCAGAAGTCACCCAGGTCTCTGTGACTCCAAACCCTGTGCTTGTTCCACTTGATCCACTGCCTTGCAATAGGACAGGGAATTCATGGTAAACTGCATTCCTAGCATCCAAAAGCCAGCAGTGACTTTCATTTTTTCTTAAAAAGATGGCAGTGTACTTTGAAATGTATCTGTATTTTAGAATATGGAACTTTTTATTGCCACTCAGAAAGAAAGAAAATTTGTTTCCCTTTGTTTTCTTTTTTAAAAGAAATAATGGTGAGAAAAAATTCCGAACAATAGAGATGTGCTAATAATTTGATTTGAGTGTTTTGTGGGTTAGATTATCATTTGGTGTGTGTACTTTTCAGGCTTATATGTTGCTTCCTTTTGGAAGTTGAGGCTTCAATGAGTGTGTTTATATATGTGAAAAAATTCTTAAAGTACTATATAGTTTTGTTATTGTATTGCACATATATATTGCTGTTCTGATTGCTAGAGTATGTTACCGTCTATATATGCCACACAGCAGGAAGCATTGCTGTGCAACCATTATATTAAAGACCTCTCCTTTATCCTTTACGATCTTGTTAATCAAATGTTTTGGTCAATGCACTTTACTAAGTTTCATCTAATTAATGCACAATAAAAAATACTTAGTGTGATAACTAGACTGAACAGTATGCAGTCTTTCTTTGGTGATGCTGAAGACCCTTTAGGATCTTGCAGCAGCTCAAACTTATCATGGCACCAACCATGAGTGGGAGTCTCAATCGAGGGTTCTGTTGTCAGAAATCCAGAGGTCAGAGACTACATTCTGAATGGTGTGTCAGTCCTCTCCATTCTCCAAATGTAGCCCATTGTAGCTCAGCAAAAAGTGCTCTTTGGAGATCACTGTCCTGCCTTTTGGGACGCCTGAAGGGTAGAGCATCTTTTTTGTCCCCCAAGATCAAGTCTGTACTCCAGGAATAGAGCCTCCTATACTAATCCTTTTATTCTTAGAAATTCCCTGTGATTGAAATGGGAAGAAAGTGGGCTAATGATGTGTTCTTGCTACTAGGGTCTATACTTCCACTTTGAGGTCAATAAATGGGAAATTGGACCCACTAAAGCCAGCTGATGGTCAAAATCAAGAGAAATATAGAGTGCAGGATTGGGAGGTATATACTCTAATGGAAAGAAGCAACATAGAAAAATAAATTGAGAGAGGAAGTAGTGGTTGAGAGGGAGCTTAGGAGATGGAGAAGATACAGGGGAAGATGGAAGAGAGGTGTATCCAAATGAAATTTGCAAAGAAAGGAAAACTGACAGGCTAAGGGATATGAAGTTACTTTCCTCCTTAAAGCAAATGAAGCCTCGCTGCCTGAAAAAAAATCTTGTGTCCTATATAACTATCCACATGATCAAAAGTATCTAGTTTAGGACATTGCCTCATCTTGACTTTTGGTTTTTAAACATTTTCCATCCAAGTTGTTGCACCTGTGACTTGTGTGTAAATGAGAGTGGAACTGGTGTGTGTTGCCTGGTTGGAGATTGGTAAAAATCAACTTCCTAATGATTTTCCAAAATGATCACTATAGATGAATGGTTTTGAAGCTACCACTGAAGGGGATGGCTGTCTGTGTGTGATTGGAGGTCACTAGAAGGGCTCACATGGGACCATCATTCCGCTTTCACCATCATCCTCAAATGGAACAACCCACCTATAAGTTGGGCTTGTAGCTATTCTTGAAGAAGCAGGCACCACAATAAATATTGATCTATACATTAAAGGCTGCTAGTTTATGGAGAGAATGTATTGTTTTCCACAACCACTGAAGATCTAGTGGGAAGAAATTACCTTATGATTTCACCAGAGGGAATGGAACTAGATATAAAGAATTCCATAAATGCTAATTGGATAGTACAAATTATCAACAGTAAAATTTTCTAGATTCTCTATTGGGTCTATCTCATGGATTTAACAAGTTCTACCTGAAGACAGGTCATTGAATCTTCTACCAAGTGTCTTCCCAGTTATATGCTTCTGGGATTTGCTAACAAAATAAAAGTATGATGTTCTAATCAGAGCAGTGAATATTTAAAACAGCCCAATTTAGGCATCTTTCCTGGTAGTTATATTTCCAAGGACAACATAAGTAAGATGGAAATTCTGGGTTTACAGAGTGGCAGATTACTTAGTTATCCAGCAAGCACAGGCACCCTCTTGGCTAAGAATATTGCTAATTGTATGATGTATTTCACCTGGCAGTTATAAAGGGTGTTGCAGTAATATATCAGTAATCTCCTTCAAGCCTTGTATAATGGAAGTAGGGCAAAGATTATCCCCATTTTATAGAGGAAGGCAGGCGTTTGCAGCGGTCAATGACTGCCATAAGGTTGTCCCACTACTAATACAAAAGCAAGGCAGACCTGCATTTAGACCCACTGACGCCAGTGGTTGTTGAAGACTATACCGTCTAACTATAATGTTAATCTGCTAAGACTCGTTAACCTCCATCACCCCACAGTTACAGTTGTTTTCTGTTGCAATAAAACTTTTAGAACCTACTCTCAGCAACTTTTAAATATTTAGTGCAATGTTATTGACTACCTATTATTTGGAAGACTTAAAACCTTTTCTTTTTCTATTATGAAAATAATACCATGTTTATTCAATTCTGAGCTGCCATTGACTCTAAGCCACAACCCAGTTTCTCAAGAAACTTTATTCACATCAAAAATCAAAAATAATAAGATTTATTTTCAAAGTTCAAAGAAAATCAGAAGTAATAAGGAGTGAAGAATTAATTTATTGAAAAAATATTAAATGCATAATAAGGGATTAACACAATTAACAGAATTTTTAAGAACTTAATAAGGGTTCTATTGTACTTAGCAACTATCTTTTCCAGTAAAACTTAACACCTTCGAATGTAAGCTGCACTCAATTTTCAGGGACATTAAAATGGCCCAAAAGTTTAGCTTAGAATCAAATAGATATATACTATGTGTACTATACTGCTTAAAATTAAGATATTAAAGAGCTTTATTAAAAGTAAATGAGAGAGTCACCTTTCACTTCACTCCTTAGATTTATTTGTAATCCAGTATTTAAAGTGACGGGGACCCTTTTCCTCATTTAATAAACACCTATTTCTTTTTCTGTTCAGAATCATCATATGCTTTGCCCAAGATACTAGATTTAAGCCAGAAATATATCTGTTTTGTAGAACTTTAAAAAAATTTATCCACTTTTCAGCTCAATTTCTTTAAGTTTTTAGAATCAATAATAAAATCTGTTTTATAACTAACTTTCAATTGTAGTTATCACATGGTACACTTATTTCCAATGGGAAAAATAAATTTGAATACCCACTAAATAGCATTCTTTCTACCAAAAATTGATGAAAACTAGAATATCTCTCCCTTGTGGAAAGGAGAAAGTACATTTCTTGAATCCAGGAGGTTAGAAATTCCTGTAAATCCTTTCTCATAATATGCTCCTAAACAGTATATTTGTTTTATATACCAAAAGTGCCAGAAATTAGAAACTTCTTTGCCAAAATCAGGCCCTCTGAAGCTGTTGCTCATATAATGACTACCTGCCTCTTTGACCCAACCTGCAGGGCTGCTGTTCTTACCCAAGTGTAAGGCGTCAGAAGGCTTCCCTCTGGAAGCTTGTGGCATGGTGCTCTCTGTGACCCACAAATCAGAGGATGGACCAGAATGGCATTTTTTTAATTAAAAGAACAACTCTGGAACTTAATTTACTTTCCTAGTAGTTAAGTAGACACTGAGATATTTTAATTCTTAGAGGCCACAGGTTAACATTGTATAAACAATATTTGTCAGGCATTAACTAGCAGGTTCTTAGTCAGCTGTAGAAATTAGTGAAATACCGAAAGCCCCTATCATTCAGTTAAAGAGTGACCAAATCAATAAGGATCGTTAGTGAAAAAAGTAAAGATTGTTACTCCTAGGAGATACACAGACCTTTTTCAAATATTATATCCTGCTAACATAACTTTCTCAGAGCAAAGTCAAGGAAAACTGAAATGAAAAACAGGCGTTTATTTTTATGATGGATCTCTAACCTAACCGTCCCCATCACCTTTACCAGAAATGGCCCCTATATCTGCACAAGTTATTTGTCTTCGGGAACATGTAACACATAACACATAAGCACCTCAGCAGGGGTCATGGGATGCAGTGAGGATAGAAAAAGAAAGTCTTCTAATGTCAAGATAGGGGTTATAGGATAAGAGCTCCTTTCAGGAAAGTCCCAACCCCAGTAACTCTGGTATAAATCTCCTAACAAAATATTTTATTAGACCTTTATCTCAAAGAACTTCATGGAAGATCACAGGACAGAGGCCTGTAACCAGCCAATGGCATAAATATTGAGCATAGGTCTAGTTTATTATCAATCTCAGTTAAAAATCAAATATAATAATCAGAAGTTATAAAAATCAAATCACATCAGAGGTTAATATAGACTTACCTGCAGCACATTTTTAATCACTTATGACTTCACTCAGAAAAGATGCGTGCTTGCTTTTTGTGTGCCTGGTCTGTGCTAAATGTAGGGATGTTATATAAAAGGCAGAGAAATTATCCTCCAGTAATTTCAATATCATTGCAGAAATCATACACACATACAGCTCAAAGGGAATGTCCAGTAAGTGATCTTAGACATAACAGATGTAGTAGCAGGTAGAGCCTCCCATTCTACCTTGTCATTCATTCTCCTGTCTGTGTGAAACAGCAGTCTTCTTGAAGCCTGCCACCACCACACCATGTGTACCTAGCAGCACAGAGCAATCTGGCTTGTCTTCTCAAAAACACCTTTTCTGTTGCATCATCCATCTACTCATAAAGCTCTCCCAACCCAGTAGTTATTACCATCTCCAATTTAATCTTTTTTCCTTTTTTGGTTTTCAAGACTGCCCTTCTGTCTTCTTATGTCCTTATCAGTCTGCTACTTACAAAATTTGTTTTCTACTGTCTTTTCATACTTGAGTTGTGTTGCTCTTTCCTGCCTGTGCATTATTTAAGTCCTACCTCTAATGTTCTACCTCATCCTGTAAACCCTCACTGACCACCACAGATTTCATCATCTTTTTGTTTGATGTGCTCTGACAATTATACTGTATTCTTTCCAATTTAGCACCGAAATTTTGTTGGTGTGTTAGTGTTGATTGCTATTTTTTGCTTGCAAAGCTTATTTCCCCTATATGATTGCAGGTTTAGAATATTAAATTCCTAATGAGTCACCCAGCATAATCTGTCACTACACTGATCACAATTCCATGTATTCTTGTTAAGTGATCCACTGACTGACTCAAAGGAAAGGAAACTGGGTTACAGTATCAGGAGGGGGAATAGCTCTTTATGCCAAGGTTGTGAAATGCTGCTTAAAACTAGCTGGCCTATGTGTTTGTTTGGCAAAATTATCTCTGCATTAAAAAATGCTGTAATAATTTTCTTTTAGCTTTCTGTATCTATGTGTGACTTTAAATGTTCCTTTTATTTTTATTATGCAGTATACCTTAACTTTTCATGCTTCCCACTGCTTTTTATTAAAATGATTATTATTCTGTCCTTTTAGGCTAGACTTTTGTAGGAGAAAATTTCTCTGTGTCTGTCCTTTGGCATCCCTTTTCCTGTGTGCTCTGTTTTTAAGGAGCTAGAAAGTACTCTAAAAACCATTCTGGATGAGACCATATGACATCTAATAAGAAGGACCGACAAAACTTCCAGGTATTTTAGGGGAAGATTATGTACAGGACCCCTATAACAAGGAAGACTCAGGTGACATTATTTTGAAATGCTCTAAGAAAGTAAGCATAGCACAATCCAGGGATTTCATCAGGGGAGGAACTCGTTGCTTTGATGTATGTTGTACCCTGCCCAATGGTGACTTTGGTCCCAAAGTGGCACCTGACAGCAATGAGTAGTGAGTTATTCCCTCTGTTGGGAGAAATAGCAACAACAAAAAACAATATCAAGTCTAGTAACTACTCTATAAAATATACTCCTCTCATCCCCTGGCCCTCTTGGGAAAACTGGATCATTGTCTGCTTATCCTTGAACATGAATAGACATGACTTGTCTCCACATATTGGGTCTCATTTCATATCAGGAAGGTCATTCATTCATCCATTTATTTGTTCATTCACAGATTCGTTAAATATTTATTGAGTCAGGTATGGTGCTAGACAGAAGCTAGGGTACAGAGTAAATTGCAGGAATAAGAATAAGTTCCAATTCCTGCCTTTAAGGTACTGAAGGCCTAGTGGATGATTAGCATTTAGTGTGATAAATACAATATAGAACTGAGCACTGAGGAGGAACATCTATTCAAGATTGAGGAGAGGGTTGCTTCGAAAAGGTTTCTTGGAAGAGGTGAAAACTGAACTGAAGTGGGTAGCACTCCAGATAGAAGTGTAGGGAGTAGATATGATATATTCTTAGCTGAGTTCTATGAATATAGCTGTAGGTAGTTTAGAATAGCCAGTGCATAGAGTTGGTGAGGGAGAGGGTAGAAGATGAAACAGTGGAAATAATTGGAGACCAGAACCTGAAGGATTTGTATATTCCATGATAAGGGCTTTGAATTTGATTCTAAAGGCAATTAAGAAACATTGAAATAGAAACGTGATATCATATATGTATTTCAAAGTATCAGTCTAGTCCCAGGATAAAAATGGATTTGGAGGAATGGGATGGGAAAGAGACAAGAGTTTCAGAGTAATATAGGTGAGAAATGACAGCAGTCTGGCTTAAAGGTGTCAGAGTTAGTAAAAACAGAAGAAGATAGTGCAGAGAATATATAGAAGGAAGAAGTAATAAAACTAGGAAACTAAACAGCTGGTTGGAAGAGAAGCTGAAGTCCCTGGAGAAATGAGAGGGAATAAGATCTAAGTACCAGTGGAGTGATAAACCTTAGGTGGAAAGAGGGGATACTTCCTCTGGTGAGATGTGAGTATAGATGAAGAGGCTACTCATGTCAGTACATGCATAGGAGTGGAAGAGGAAGTAAAGCCAAAGCAGTTCCAAAATAATGGCTTCCATTTGTTGCAGTAAAGTAGAAGGATGTTCATATGCTGAAAGTAAGGAGGACTGAAAGAAGCAGGAGTTTGCATGAAGTTTTGAAATCCTGGAACATTTGGTAAGAGGAGTGGAGAAGAAAGTTGGTAATGGGCAAGGAGAATGTTATAAAAGCACCTTTGATGAACCGGCTTTGATTTGTGACCTTGATAGTAAGCACCAATCTGAATGAATGTGCAATTTTTCTATAACTCTCAGCAGCCTCAGTATAGAAGTAGAGAGGTTGCATGCTTGGATTGTATTGGGGTTGGGTTTTGCACAATAGTTCCAAGAGGAGATAAAAGGGCAAGTATTTCTAGGTCAGTGACTTAAATTTTCAATGATAGATCATACAGTCTGGGCCAGAAGGAAGCAAAGGAATTGGCTAAAAATGGGGGGATTCAGGGACTGAAGGTTTTGTTGAGATCAAGGAACATCTGAAAAAGGAGTAAATACTTGAAGTAGTCAGAAAGCTAGCAGGATGGCAGACTGGAATCAGAGAATGATATGACATTCTTGAATATTTCAGAGAAAGGGTCATTTGGAGCAGCTATGGTTCTCTGTCTGCCCATCATCTATGGAACTTGAAAGATCACTTTCCCAGTTCCCACCTCCAGCAATCCTGATGTAGTAGACTCTGAATGGATCCTGACATTGGTATTTTATGGAACTCTACAAATTTTTTTTTATATACAGCCCTTGTTGAGAACTATTTATTTAAAAGACAGTCATGGGAGTAGATTAGAGAAATGAAAGGGAAGTAAAGGTCATTAGAGTTGAGGGAGGTCAAGGAGTTAAGAGGAAAGAGTTTGAAACAGATGTCCATTTATATATTACATTTCACAAACTTATGACATCATTTAGTGTAAGCAGGAAGATTGGCAGCCAGAGCCCTCAATGGATAACGGTGCTTGGACAGTAGTACTAAATGACAATAACCTCAAAGGCTGGGGTTGTTGTAAGCAAGTGTAGAAGTACCGATGCCAAGAAAATTGAAATAAAGTGGGAAACTGCCCTTTCCCATTCCCTACCCACAAGGCCTAAGGACTTGAAATAGGGAAGAATAAATAACTTATTTACGATTATCTAAGTGATACCCTTGTTGGATAATAGGGTTTACAGTTGTTTTTCTCAATCCCAGCAACTTAGTGAGAATATCTGAGGAACTTTAAAAAATACAGATACTTCTCCCAATTAACTGAAACTGAGTCTCTGGGGGTGGAGATTATGCATATCTTTTTTTTAAGTATTCCAGACAAGGATGATGCACAGTGAAGTTTGAGAACCTAAGGTGACAAGTAGAGAGAGCATTTAATGAAGAGATTGAAAGTGTAGGGGGATTTGTAGTGGAATAAGCTGTAGTCACTAGAGGAAATGCAAAATATTGGGGTAAGTTGTGTAGAAGATGACAGATGACTAGAGGAGCTTTTCTTTCTTTAAAAGATACTGGGGTGGAGAAAGATATCAGAATGAGAGATTGGAGAGATTAGCAGGCCCCTGGAGTTATAACTGAACTCACCCAGAGGGTCCTGAGGCAAAATGCTGTTTGGCAGTTTGTTGTCTAGTCAGCAATGTGTGGTCTTCATTCTAGATTGCAATAGAATAGGGGCGATATGCTTTGAAAGTGGCATTCATTGGTTCTGCTTTCTGCAAATATCAATCCAGAGCGGATAAGGCTGAGTGTTACTAGCCCAGGATTCAGATTAAGCTGATTCTTAATGTAAACAACCAAAGCTTACAGAATTTCCTAGAAGAGATACAGACATTTTAATGTTTCTAGGGCTCAAATCTGTTGGTTTTTTTATGCTACCGAATAATAAATAGTATAGCTCTTAAGAGCTTAGGTTCTATGACTTAGTTGAGACCTGAGTTCAAACCTGATTGACACTTGCCAGCTGTATAACCCTGTGTATGGGGTTTAAACTCTTATCTATAAAACAATAATAACAGGAGCTACCTTATAGATTGTGGTAGAGATTAAATTAGACAACCTAGAAGCACTTTACACATGGTGAATGTTCCATAAATGATATTTATTAAGTAGAGAATGTGAGGAAGAATAAGATTACAGTCTCTGATCTCAAATATCTCAAATTTTAGACAGATGAGGTAGATAAAGAAGAAACAACTATCTTGTGTTGCCAAGAGCCAAGCTCAGAATATAAACTGGATGGTTCTATGGGAGCATGAAAAGAAGAGCATTTAACTGTCTGCAGACAGACTTGAGGAAACCCAGGAGTGAGTCTCAAGAATAAAAACTTAGTCACATGAAGAGGTAGCTGGGTAGAGGGAGGAAAGTAAGTAGTAAAACTTATAGTCATTGGCCTAGCATGTGTAAAAGCTTGGTGGTAGGAGAGGACCTGGCATTCTAGGGAGTCTGAATTGAGTATCAGACAATGGAGGCCATGTCTAGAGTACACAATGGAGAGCTAAGCTGGGACCAGATCGTGCAGGCCATGTCAAAAGCATGAACTTTTAACATAGGGATATAATGGAGAGCCATTTAAGGATATAAACAAAGCAAGGAAAGTGATCAGAATTGTTTATTTCAAAAGATTACTCTGGCCAGACTAGAAAAATGAGTTACATGGCAAAAAATTGGAGGCAGTAAGAGTAGGTAAGCAAGGCCAGTGCTTTGGATTAAGAGAAATTTGTGAGAATGAAAGGCTTCAACACAATTTGGAAGACAGAATAGTGAGAACTTGGTGACCAATTCATGTAGAAATAAAATAGGAGTCAAAGGTTGGCTCCTGAATTTGTAGTTTGGGTACCCAGACAAGTACTAGATTACCCAATAACCAGAGTAAGCAAGTGCTTAAGGCTCAGCAAAGCAGGGCCACTCAAAAACATTAGAATATTTTTAATTTTGCATATGTAATTTTTCAAAAGACTTAACCATCAGAACTTTTTGAACTTTCTTAACTTTTTAATGCTCTAGTATTATTTTTATTTGAATTACATATTGAAAAGAGTCAGAATCTTTTCACTTTTCAAACCTCCCAAAAGAAGAGAAGTCTCCAGCCTTAGTCCTCTGATTTGGGTGGTTGGTGGCATCCTTAAATTAACAACATGAACACTGGGAGAAGAGTAGGTGTAGACTTCCCCCTCTGTTATACTTAGCCCTGAATGAAGGGACTAGTATGAGACTGGCAATCAGTTACCTTCTAGGGAGTCACCATTAAACTAATGCATATAGTTCAGCTCAAGTGGAGTGTTTATGCCTAAGTCAATATGCTTCAAATGTGCAGCCATTACTAATGGAAAAGTAGGGAGAGCCTGTTTGCTGGCAAGAGAGATTATGAATGCAAGTTGGTATGATGAAGATACACATTAAAATACAGGTTTCTGACCTGGAGTCCAGAAGTCTTTTGAACCTCTGAAATTATATGTAAATAATGAGTGTGTGTCTGTGTGTATGTGTAGTACATTTTATGGGCCAAAGTTTCATAGCTTTCTTCCAGTGGTCTTCACCTGCCAAAAGGTTGCAACAACCATGTCTAGATTTACTATGATGTGACTCTAGTTGCTTCTTCAGAGTGCTTTACTTGTCTGGGACTCTCCCAATATCCTAGGAGTGGCACTAGCAAGTTTGTATTGTTTTTACTTCAAGAAAATTTTCATCTCAAATATATCAAATGTGGTCTCAACGAATGCGGATCCACCCCTGCCAATCACATATTAGGGAATTAACCAACATGAGTTAAAATCTGGGAGTAGATGCCATCCAAGAGGAATGAGTGTGAAGAAAAGATTTCAAATAGCCAAAAACTGCACTACAAAAGGTAGAATAAGGAGAAGTCATGGCATTCAAATAAAAAATGCTCACTGAGGGGATGAGAATCAGACCACATTGTCAAGGAAGCAGAAAGAGATGGTATAGTCAGGTCCAACATGAATGGGAAATCAGGGAAGAGGAAATACAAGGAAAAAAATAACAGAGTAGCAAGGGCAACTTCAGTGGAGTTGCAAGAACAGAAAGCTGATGGTTCTGTTTGCTTTCTGAACAAGTGAAAATGGTAACTGAACAAGTATAAATGGCAGTTAGAGTTCACAGATATGCATGGGAAGCATGAGAATCTACAAAAAGTTCTAAACTTCACTAGTTATGATAATAGTTATCAATAAAGTAGACTCACTGTAAAAATGGAAACTGTTGCTGAAATTAACACATATGTATTTTTCAAAATGAGTCCTAAAAGTGTTCCATGGCCATGCAAAAGCTTTAAGTGACTCTTACTCCCTCCAGTTTATTTCTTAATCCTATATCCTTAATCCTCCTACTTCTTGAATTTCCATCTCTTTGTCTTCTGGCCAGAGATATGGAGCACCTAGAGCAGGTAGAAAGAGAAAAGAAGCAGTAAGAATGACACTTGAACATGAAAGGTTTTGAATTTAACATTTATCATGGGTAACCCACAAAACTAATAATCTACATATGGTTGACTGAATGTTGTCTGAGACTCAGGTCAAGGCAACATGTAATTGACCCAGAATATTCTAATTGACTACCTTGGTGATTCTCAAGATGATTGGTTTCAATATTAAGAGTATGACTATTTTTTAATGTGAAGTACAGCCTTATCAAAGATGCATGCAGAAAAGTTTGCTGATAAGTGTATTATGGAAGCTACTAGATGCTATTTTGCAATATCTCCATAGTAACTTCCTCCTGGATCTATTTCTAAATGGACTAATTTCATTTCAACTCACAACTTAATTTTTTTCAGTAATTATATCTTTAAAGACTTTTGACTTAACTGTTGATATATTTATGTATGATTGTATCACTATGAAAAATCTACTACCCGAAAAGCACAGTGATTTTGAATGGCTCTGTGACTATAATAGGGACATGGAAAAATAACTACAAACTAGAATGGTTAAACCAAGGAAATAGTTTACGGTTTCTAAGAACTAAATAGAATTAATACAAAGAAGAAACTGATAATTTTACTAGCAAAATGCTAGATGAGAAATGACTTAGGATGTTTTTAATGGTAAAGATGTGTAACATTATCGATTTGCAAATGTTCTTTTTGAAAGAAGACCGTGAATCTATGAATAGATACTTCATAATATAAATGTATGTTAAAGGTCTGGTTACTTGGTGTTTATCTATGATTAACATGGTAGCAATCATAATATTTTCATAGATAGTTTGAGAACTTTTTTCCTATTGTTCCTAATAGTAAGCCTTTGCTTGACTTTATTGTAATGAATTTCTTCTTTAGTAAGCAGTTTTTGATCCAGCAAAGTCAATTAAGCACAATATGCCTTCGTTATTATTGGTGATATAATTAAACTGGTAAAGAACATAAATCAGTTTGACTACAAGTTTTGTTTAAATTGGGTCTTTTATTTAGGCATACTTTTTTATTAAACTCTCATTCACTTCTGCAAATAAAATATTTATGGAGTTAAGTATTATTAAAATGATGTTAGACTCAATTGTCTTTCTACTTTGAAATTGTTTTGATGAAACTAGTTATACAAATTATGGATGCTCAAACTATATCCCCAATAAATATATGTTAACATTTTGCCTCTAGCCAATAAGAAGAAAGAGAAAGAACGACCAGAGATCTCTCTTCCTTCAGACTTTGAACATACCATTCATGTGGGGTTTGATGCAGTCACCGGGGAGTTCACTGTAAGTAAACTCCTTATTTTGTTTTGAAGCCATGAAAAAAATTCCTTTGTGAAAATAGGTGTCAAGCAAGAAGTGCCATGTCCAAAATTCAGAATTGATGTTTTGATCACTTCAAGTAAGATGGACTTTGCCTAAACTATCACAGATGGAGTTGGAGAGTGGCAAGACTATTGGCAGGATTATTTTGTCCATCTTAACAAAAATGTTGATCACAGTCTTCAACTTGATTGAAAATGATAATTTAGCATGACATCTGATTAAACTACATAGTAGGCCCCACTTGAGCCTATTCTTTATCATTTTAGTAAATCAGAGAATCATCAACTCAACTTGACCAGTGAAGACAATCTGTCTGAATAATTTAAGTTTTACATTTCTACCTGAATTGTCAGGATTAGCTAACCATGCTAACTCAAAACTTCTGTAAAACTGACGTGCTTTTTTCCTTTGATTTGAGCACATAGCTTATTTTTTAGGCTTACTGACAGGAATATTTTGTAGATGTTCAAAGCAACAAACCCAATATTTCAGGAAGAAATATTGATGCGTATATCATGTATGCTTTACTGGTTATGTGCTTAATATGCATATGTGTATATATGCATATATGTATATATACAATCTACAATAAATACTAATAAGAATTCTCTGGAAAGACCACTGCTGTAGATCCAACCTCTCTTTTGATATTTATACTACTCAAATAGCACAAGATCTCAGATATATGACATTTTATGCTTTTTTAAAAGATCTGTCTTTTTTTAGATAAATGAAGGAAAAGATATGTCTAGAAATATGTTTCTAGGAAGATCTACTCCCTTTGTCTATACTACTAAAAGACTCAATCAAATTTTTCATTCTGAGATAATGGGTAATTTTGAATGCACTCAGGAAAAAAAATTAAACTATCACCATTGATTCTTGAATTCTTAAACCAGAGATAAATTTGGATATTGCATAATTAAATTTTCTGTTTTATAATATGATGGGTGGTGAGAAGACTATCTCTTATGATTAAGCGGGGAAAAAAGAGGGAATCAATTAATTTGATTTGAAAAATTAAATGATGTCTGAATTGACAGCCAAATTATCTTATTTTTAAAATACTAGAAGTAAATAATATGGAAATTGAGTGAACATCTTGGCCTTGTAAAGTGATGTGAGCTGATCTTTTTCTATGTTCTCAGTAGCATGCAGAAGAGAATGTTAAGAAGTACTGACATTGATAAAGTCAAGATACTGGTAGGATTTAACAAATATCATTGGAATCAGAGACATTATTCAAATGGCCTTGAGTTTTAGCCTAGCCTTTGTTCTTTACTATAATTGAAAATATTCTCTTAATTGCACCTTGAAAGTAAAACCTTACTGTTATCACTATCACTGTAATCACCATCACAAAAAATGTTTATAATCTGAATAATTTTAGACTTAAAAAATCATAAAGAAAGTGATTATGACCATTTGACATTTGAAATAATAAAGGCACTTAAACTTTGTATATTTTGTCTAATCTCTTTAAGAACTTTATCTTTTCAGTTTAGGCCTTTTTAATTTTTCTACGTGCTTTTCTTCTGTTAATGTTATGTTTTGCTATCATTTCATATTTTTCTCTTCTTTTTTCCTTCCTTTTTGTTTTCCAATTTGAAAGATTTCTCTTCTACTATTCTCTTGTGACATTCTGGTTTCTTCCCAATATTTTTTGTTTCTACTGTTTTCCAACTTGATTGGCATTTTATGATACAATGTCTCTCCTTTAGCTCTTTCTTTGGTTTTTAATGGGTTTTGAATGGAAATGAAGGAAAGAGAAGGACCATCATCTTGTTGCCTGGAGACTAGCTATTTTCACTTTGTTGTCAATTAGAGCCCAAAGAACCTACCAGGAGACCTGTGGGGTGGGATTTGTAATGGGCAATCTTTTCAATCATGAAAACTATTTGATGCAACAGAATCAAAGTAAACAAAAGCCTGCCCTCCCCCCAAATAAAAAAAAAAACACTTCAATTTAAAATAACTTGTTTGGATGAAGTCAGTTATTAGAAATCCATTAAACATATATAAGGCACTGGCTAAATTTGGAAATCTAATATATTTTATTGTCATCTTATTATTCTTTCACAACTATTTGGCCAAATTATTTTGAAACATGCCAAATTCTGCTTTTTGCAAACTATCTTAATTTAGGATTTACATTTGTTAACTTCAGAATTACCAAGTGATAGCATATTTTTAAAAATAATTTTATTTGTGTAATTTAGAATTGGATCCTAATTGCCATAGTTCTCACTGATTCATTGTGTGTATTCAGAAGGGAGGGACATGTTAGTAAATTTGATTATCATGGTTGTTAACATTGCATTTTGGGCAATTTGTTAAACTAGTCCAGTTGTCTTACAGGGGCCTGTAATTTTGAATATTTGGACTCTGATTTGGTGTGTTCTTTGGTGATTACTCTATGACTAATTGGCCCATAAAAATAACCTTATACATCTTGTCACACACTTGAACCCAGAGGTTAAAATTAGGTTGGGAGGTGAGAATTTTGGTATTAAACTATTACAAGTCCTTACCCTTTATATTGCCATTTTTGTCCCAAATACTTCAGAACTCCCCCTTCCAGACCTCTAGACCTGTGACGGTCGCTTCAAGTCAATCAGAGGGAAAAATGGTATGAGTGATATAAATTATCATTTCTTATGATAAGATAAATGCTTGGCCTGTTGAATCATGCTGCCATTCTCCTGGACTAAATGGACAATCCCCAGCTTGATGTATATCTAGTTATTATTGTATACATGGACAGGCATTAATATGTGCTCCTGCTTCTGATGCTCATACTTCTAGGTCTCCATTAGCTATCTAACTTTTAGGATTTGTACATCAATTTGGAGTAATGAGATGGCTTTCTGATTATGTGCCTTGTCTTTGTGGCATACATTCAAATTTAAGTGTCAGGTTTCACTGATCAACTGGTTTTTCTCAACTTAAAAAAGAAATTATACCTGTAGTGTAGTCATGTGGTAAGTATAGCTGTCTGGAGGATCTTCTGCAATTGACAGCCTTTTTTCCTGCTATCTAGTGATCACAAGATTATTTATCACAAAAATTTAGAAGTACCATGAGAATGTATAATAACTGCAAATATTATAATGATTATGGTAATGATTATGCCAGTGATGTCTGCTCTAGTGGTTATGTGCAATGCATACCTGGTTTTGCAACACTTAATAGCTTCTTGGCCATTATAGTATTAACCAAATGCTATTAATTGCACTTAGAATCAGAACTGGGATCATGCATGGGCTCCTGAGTTCAAATTTTTGGCTTAAGGCTTAGCATCAAATTGCGTGATAAATGCATGTAAAAGTTTCATTTAAATATGCTTGGAATAACCCCAAATGCCAGGAATTGAAGACCTACCCCAAGATAAAGCAGTTGGGTAAAAGCATGTTTCTGTAACATTGGAGATTTTTTTTATTTAGACAAAGCTGTTACCTTGTATCTGATATTTTGTGGGAAGTGGGTCTTCGGAACTGCAGCATTAAAATGGAAATGATTCATATATGGTTTGAAATGAAATGATCTCCCTTTCCCTGCTCTACATGTCTAAGAAATTCAAGCATAGAGTCTGGCTGTGTAGGACATACTTAATCTCGTGTTCTCTAAGCCAGCCATGACTTTAGCTACCAAATAGAGAAGAATCACATCAATGAGAACAAATGTTAAATTCAGCATCACTCTAGAGCCATCCTTTGATTTTAGCCCTATAGACACTTACAATGTGAAACTAAATTTTTTGGTGAACCAGAATTGGGAACTGAAATTTGTAAGTTCATCACATGGCCATTGGCTACCTGTGATCACCCAGTTATAAAAAACAACTTACAAATTAGCGTTGAAGCTTTTCATGATGCCATCCTTTTTACCTCCAAATTCATGCTTCTGCCTTTTAATAATTTCGCCAGTCACTTAATGATAATTCTTATAATTGCATATTTATGGAGGAAGCATCTGGCCAAAATGGCATTATGCATCCAAACTGTGGAACATTGTTATATTCTGTTTTCTTAAATCTGTTGTCTGTAGCCTGTCCTGCCCCTGATTTAGTTAATGCCTCCCTACTTTCATAATTGCCCCCACTTTAGAAGGGATTCCCCCCCCATTCAGACCCATTGGTTTCATTTCCTCCCACCTTCTAAGTTGTCCCACATTCTGTTTTAACTTTCTTTTCTTTCTTTATTTACGTCCATTACAGCCAGATCTCTATGGCTCACAGATGTGCCCAGGGAAGCTCCCAGAGGTGCGTCACAGGCCCAAAAGAAGCTTGCATCAAAGTGCTTCTTTGAGATGTCATAGCACTGCAGCAGCAGGTTCATGTGTGTGCAGTAGAGTTGTTGCTTGGCTTATCTCACTTTTTTGTTGTCATTCCCAAACTCTGGAGGCCCACGTCACACATTGTTTTGCAGAGACTTCATAGGACAAAGCCATGTAAATTGTGTCTAGATGCACTTTGGGAATAGTGTATCTGTTTCTCACTCCAAGTTGCTCTTGGAGGTTGTATAATTTTGAAATGGGGACATCTGTAGGCTGAACATGTAGGAATGAATGCTGAATGCTCAATACAGAACTAACCTCTCTGTGTAATATTTTCAATTCTCCTTGGTTAGATTTCCAAATACTCCCTCCTGTCTGCTCTAAAGCTTCAGATGACTGGAAATTCTCACAAGGCTTCGGAATGGTTGTCACAATCCCCAGGTTCTCTGTGGCCAATGAATGAAGTGGGGAGGAGGGGATGGAGTGAGGAGAGGAGAAAGCTGCAAGGGAAATGTCCCAAGCAGCATTAATGTTACTATTTAGCATCAAAGTAGTTTTGATTCTCCACAATTCTGTTTTTATCTCCTCGCAGTCTCCCATTATGTTAAAGCTCTAGAGCCCCCAAATTATTTTGTAATTGCAAAGTAGACAATGACCAAGGGTGAGACTTTCCTTTCATTCTAAAAGATAATTCTGATTATAACACATCCAGAAACTTCTTATGTTATTCCAGTCACATAAAATCCATTGATCTGCACTATACTGTGTTGTGCACAAATTTAGAGAAGTCTTGCTATGTCTGCCCTGAGTCACCAGAAAAAATAAGCTAAGCTGTAAACATCATTTCATGGATGAGCAGAGTTAATTAATATGGAGGTGATTTTCATGCGCTTTTTTTTTCTATCACAGTCATACTCCCACCTACCCTTTTTAAGTTGGATCCTAGTTTTACCTATGTGTTTTAATTAGAGAAGAGAATGATTGCATTATTAAGTTACTAACTTTAAATCTAGAGTGTAACTTCAGTTTCCCAAGTGTAATCCTACAGGTAGCATGGGCTTCTTGGTGAAGAACTTTACTGGAACATGAAAATGCAGCTACTGAATGTTCTGAGCTGCCATTCTTTCCCTTTGGTTGTCCACAGGGAATTCCTGAGCAATGGGCACGATTACTCCAAACTTCTAACATAACAAAACTGGAACAGAAGAAGAACCCACAGGCCGTTCTAGATGTTCTTAAGTTCTATGATTCCAAAGAAACCGTCAACAACCAGAAATATATGAGCTTTACATCAGGAGGTAAGAATAAGTATAGGGTATCCAAAGGTGAATAAGTAATTCCAGTCTCAGAGCTTTATGATTTGAATAAATTGCCTGTTGGACCTTTCATGCCAATTCTAATTTCCTCCTCCAAAAGACTTCAATATAAGTCAATCAAAAGATGAAATGGGCATTGAAGAGTAGGTGGGTGTTTTTAGAACTCAAATAAGGAAATTGTGCAGTGAAGTGGTAGTTGTCAGTCTGTTTTAGCAATGCTGATTGTTTTGTCTCTTCACTGGCCTGAAGGAACCCAGTCACTTAGGATCAGGCCGTGTGATGTGGTCATGAAGCAAGAGATATATGGATAAAATCATGGCCTCTTGAAATGTATTTTATCCCTTAGATTCATTGATTTGTACCACGATGGCAAAGCACACATTTTGTGTTTGCCAGATTACTTTGATCAGAGCCCCAAATCAGACTTTTGTAAAAAAAAGTAACCATGCCTTGCTATTTATAGAGATCAAAATGGTCATGTTTCTGCCAGATGTTGACTTATTTTGCTAGGGTGTAGACCTGGCTTTTGTTTGAAGCTTGATCTTCAGATTTGTACCATAAGCCCCTATAAAGCATATACCAAACAATACTTTCGCACTTTGATAAATATTCTTTTGGTTGACTCTCTACAACAATTTATTAATTGACATGTGAGAAAAAAGAAGCTACTATCATTAGTTGCGCATCTATAAGACACTGGATTTCATAAAGATTAGGCTTGAAATCTCTTTAAGAACAGTGCAAGGACAAATTTCAAAGAGAAAGAGTTCTGATTTGGCCATACCAAGCATCAAAGCTCCTAACTTAAAGGTACATATCAATTCACATGCTAAATAGGGCTTTTAAAAATGAGAACATATCTTAATTGTTATTCGGTATTATAAATCTCAGAGAAACATCATCAAGGAGAGTCTTTATGATATTTAGTTTTCCTCATGGAATAAAATATCTAAGAGATCTTGGAGACATGCCAAGCAATGCTTAATGTGAGGAAATCTAGAAGTATGCCTCAAGTTCATAATAGAACCATGGATAGCCAGAACGAAAACTGCATTCAATAAATCATTTCATTATTATCATAATATCTTTCACATTCTCAGAATGTTCTCTTTACTTCAAGTTACTGCTGTTTTTAACCATTTTATTTCTGTTTTGAAGTTTCCCAGAGATGAAATCCTGAAAACTCTGTTAGAACTCAACAGTATCTGAGTTATCATACTATTTTGAGGTTATCATAGTTCACCATATGTTTTCTGGATGCTCTAATTTTGAGACTGACTACTAGTATGAGGGAGGAGGAGAATAGTAGAAATAGGAAAGGTGAAAGGAGGGATGAAAAAGGAAGGACGGAGGACAGGGAGGAAAGAAGTAGAACACAGATTCTGGCTATAGGGATATAGATATATAGAATCATACCAATCAATAGTGTGTAATCTTGACATTCCTCCGTATTGATAAGATTTACTAGAGATCTTCATTAAGGTCTATGAAATGATTTGGGGAGACTATGGTGAGGATATAAAAGTGTCTGTTATTTTAAGAAAAATTATATAAATTGTAATGTCTATTTAATATTAAATTGGAGAATTTCCATCTGGTCAAACACATGCAGTGTTTTTAGTATTGAAATGAGAGTCTTTATGAAACAAAAGTAATGTCTTTTATCTTCACTTTTCAGATAAAAGTGCACACGGTTACATAGCAGCCCATCCTTCGGTAAGTGAAAAACTGACAAATGTTTTGTTGTGTTTCTGATGGTACAACAGAACACACTCATACAGATCCAGTGTTTAGATGTAGAATCTTTTGAAAGTAAAATTTTTTTTTAAGAAAAAGTACAGGCAAGAATGAAGGTGAGCAGGCAGGGAGGAAGGAAGAGAGAGGAGGAATAAACATTTTTATTTATTCTATTTAGTTAGTCATCTTTGTTGCCTCCCAAAACCAGCTCCTGGCCCCAGGTCTTGAATCTAGGTCCTTGGGATATATGTGGACTATGTACAGTGGTCTTACCTGCTAGGCCACCAGAGTACACCTGAAAATAGTTTTTAAAGTAATAATTCAGATATATAAAATTCACTCATCTTAAAGTACAAAGTTTGATAAGTTTTAGTATGCTTAAACACCTGTACTACCATCAACCGTTTTAGAACACTTTGATCACCCCAATAAGACTGTAGTTATTCTTCACCCACCTCCACCCTAACCCCAGGCAGTCCCTACTATGGTTTTATAGATTTGCCTTTCTAGACATTTCATGTAAATGAAATAATACAGCACATGATATTTGGGGTGGCTTTTCTCATTCAGCATAAGGCTCATGAGATCCATCCAAGTTTCATATATTATGTGCATTGGCTGTATAATGGTGAGCATAGCTGCCTTCTAAGTTGTGTGTTTCAATAATCTGTTTCTTTTTTGTTAAATAGTATCCCATGGTATAGATATGCCACTGTTTAAAAATTTACCCATTGAAGGATCTGTGGACTGTTTATAGTTTAGGCTAGTATAAGTATTGCTACTATGAACATTCTTGTCCATGTCTTCATATAAATAAATACTTCTATTTCCCTTATATATAGAATCTTAAAAATAATAATTATAATGATAGGAAAGTCTCTTTATTGAGCACTTACAATGTGCTAATGGGCTAATACTACCTTATGTTACAGATGAGATTCAGAGAGTTGAAAAAACTTTTCTAGATCATACCAGATATGCCTTTTAGTGTCACTTGTCCCAGCAAACTGAGGATCAGTGGAGGAGGTGACTTTACTCAAAGTCACATAGTTTTATCAGAGAAGTGAGTAGAAAATAAGTTAACCTAATTCAAAGTCCTTGGAAGTGCTATAGTGTATGAAAGAATACACATACACATAGACAAAAATTATGTTAGATAAGGTTTCCCTTTGTGTTATTTTCATTGATAGATTATTTCTTGCCCCACTTGCTTTCATAGGAGTAAAGTATTTAGAACTAGTGAAAGTTTCCTAACTATTCAAAGAGCCATGGTTAATCAAGCTGATTCTTTTACAGAGGACAAATACTGACCTGTCGTTGTCACCCTGGGTGGCCAGAATAACAATAGTAAATCATTAGTGGTAAAGAGTAAAGGCTCTGTAATAGTTTGTCAGTTCCCCAAAAGGTTAAAATTTTGATGCATGCCCTGGTAGCTTAGCAGATAAGGAACCACCTCTAATCAACATAGTCCATATACATTCCAAAGAACTGAGTCTGTTGACTTGAGGCCGCAGGAACAACAGAGATGAACAACTAAATAATATGATTAAATACTTCTTCCTCCTCTTCTTCTTGCCCACCTACCTGTTTGCCTTCATTCCTACCTGCACCTTCCCTTAAAAAAATAAACAAGAAAGGAAATACTACGTAAAAAAAGGAAATACTATATGAATCCATAAATTGCACTTCTGGATATCAACCCAAAAGAATTAAAAGCAGAGTCTTGAGCATAAACTTGTACACCCATGTTCATAACAGCATTTATTCACAATAGCCAAATAGTAGAAGCAACACAAGTGTTCATCAATGCATGAATGGATCAACAAAATGTAGCATAGCCATACAATGCATAATATTCAGCCTTAAAAAGGAAGACGATTTTAACACATGCAATAATAAGGATAAGCCTTGAAGAAATTATGCTAAATAGAATATATAGTCACAAAAGGACACATACTATATGATTCTACATTCTAGAATAGTTAAAATCATAGGGGTAGAAAGTGGTTGCTGGGCAAGGGGAAAATAGGAAGTTGTTGCTTAATAAGTGAAGAGTTTCAGTTTTTAAGATGAAATAAATTCTGGAGATGGATGATGGTGGTGATTGCACACCACCGTGGACATGCTTAATACTGCTGAACTTAAAATGGTCAATTTTCTAATTATGTATCTTTTACCACCATGCAAAATAAAATCAAAAAGAATAAAGGCTCTGAATATAGGTGTTTAGTCTTATTCCTCTACTTATAAGGCATGCAAATTTGGCAAAGTGGAATAGCATCTCTGAGTCTCTTTGCTGAGTTTGAAACAGGAATAATAATGGTACCCACCTCCTAAAACATGTGTGAATATTAAATGTGATAATGCATGTAATACATTCAGTGCATTGCCTAGTACATACCATGTGCTTGGTCAATGTAAGTTCCTATTACAATTATTTTTAGATGCTAACAAAAGGAAGAACTCACTCTGCCCACATGTGAGGCTTCTGTGAGGCCATGGTACTTGTACTTGTGCTTGTTCCGATTTCCCAAAGGAACAGAATGCAGCCACCACATTTGCACTAGTCATTTCTGCTTCTCCTTTGCCATGACAGCTTCCTGGGCCATTCTGAAAAACATACATGAGGGAGGGAATAGGAAAATGGGAAAGAAAAGTAACAGCCTCCCATAATCAACACATGTCTTATCTTCCTTGATTTAATTGTCATCATTATTGTTCAGTGCTGATTAGGTATCCTGGCAAAGAAAGGGTTGCTATTGTCTTAGGTAAGTCAATTATTTTGAACACTATCCTGCTAGGGTAGTTTGTGTATTAGATTTTCTCTGCAAATGATTTATATATAATTTCCTAAAATGTTGGTCTTTCGTAGCTTGCTTCTATTGATATTGACTTGTAGAAAAAAACCTAAATCTACTTAAATGGCCAAAATAGTCTATCAATAAAAAATGATGATCTCACTGCTCAGAGGGCAAACAACTGAATATTCACTTATTTAACACTTACTTATCATGTGCCACTTGTAAGCACTAGGAGATTTGGAGCTCAGTCTGGTAGGAGAAAAGAAGTATGAGCATAAACAATACAATATTGCTCCTGTTACATGCCATGAAATATACCGATTTGCTGTCATAATCATAGAAAAGAGGTTATTTTTAGCTGGGGAGGAAGAAGGAAGCCGGTCCTTATCTCCAAAGGCTTAAATTCAGTGCCCCATGCAAAATAGAACTTGGTACATAGTTGTTGAATGTTGATTTCTAAATAGGCTGATGATACGTACCATTTTAAATGGAACAATACTGTTCGTTTTCATATTTCATGACCATCAATTATCGCACTTTTAACAACCAGGGCCATCTAACACAGCGTAAAAGGAGCAGTTCAGTTGCCCCAGTCCCTGTCTCTTTGGGGTGTCCAAAAACCCCCATCCCTTTTTTGTCTCAAGGAAATATGGTCAGCCTAGTTAGAAAATGCTTCACATAAAGGTGTATTTGAGATAGATCTTGAAAGTCAAATAGGATTGGGATCTGTGAAGATGGGGAAGGGCATTCTAAGTAAAAACAAAGAAAGAACTTGCTGGTGAGGAGAACAAGGGGACAAGGTGATGTGGGTTTGAATGAAGACTAAGATGCAAGGAGTTTAAGCTTTGAAAGTTAAGTTGGAGCCAAATCATGCAGGCCCTTAAAATGGTATTCTAAGGAATCTACTCCTTTTTTCAGTGTACAGAGGAACATCCTTGAAGTTTTCTTGGAACAAGAAAGTTAGGTTAATAGAGCTTATCTTTGGGAACAGTGATCTGACAGGAAATGTCCAGAATGAATTAAGGACAGACCATGAGATGGGATGAAAGGGGACAAGTTGAGGGACTATTCCAAGTATCCATACCAAAGGTAATGAGGATCTGAGTGAGATCATGGCAATAGGAATGGAGATTAAGTTCAAATTCCAGAGATATTTAGGTTATTGGTTGGGTATTGGACTAAAGGTTGAGGTCAAAGATGATTTCAGGCTTAGAATATTAGTTGGGTGTCCAAAGGATGAGGATGCCCTCTTGCAGGAGAAACAAATTTCTGTGAGACAATTATGATTTTACTATTTTAAATTTGAGTTTGAAGGACTTGCAGGGCTTTCAGGTGAAGATAATTGATTAAACTGCTTGACTAAGGCTGGTTTTCTATTGGAGAATGAACTTAACTGGAATCTTAAATTCAGATTGAGTCGCTTCTGTGGGACTTGGTTACTTCAGAATGGAAAATTACACTTTCATTTTCCTGGTTCTATGGAGAAATTACACTTCATGCTGCTTAAACTTTGTGTGTGTGTGTATGTGTGTGTGTGTGTGTGTGTGTGTGTACATATACACATTACATTAGAAGCATTCCCAGTGGGCCCAGTTATCCTACAGTATCAGATTTAATGGGATTGATTATCCCTTATAAGCATAGTCCGAACCGATCACAAGTTTTGGCATCCTCTAGTAGCATGAGTGGGAATTAAAATAGAAGTAATGATGTGTTCATTAAATGTTTTCAATTAATGGCTATATAGTTAATATTGAATTCGGCGATACTGTGATACCTCCCTTAGTCATATGACACCTGCTGTACTATTCACTTGTAGCATCTTTGATATTAGTGTATTAAGCCCTAAATGCTATTCAGTACTTACTTTTCAATTTGAGGTTATTTTAAAATTTGTATGTTTTTATTATACTTTAGAGATTTAAATAATACATTTAGAATCCTTAGCTAGTATCTGAATTAACAGCAATAATATAAATATTTCATAATTTGTGACTAGAGAACAGTTGGTGGTTTGCTCCTTTGATTTGTAGCACTGGTTTATTTTTTTCATTTGAATTAATGCTTCTTTTACTTCATTGTATATTAGAATTGCCTGGGGAGTCTGTTAAAATATAGATTCCAGGGTTCCATTCTTAGAACAGATCTTCAACGGAATCCAGAAATAATGCATTTTTAAACAAGTACCAAAAGGCCCACAGATCACACTTGGCATCATCTAAAGCTTCCGAAGTTTTTATTTCCAATTCTTTTGACCTTTACAAATTGATGTATAAAAAAGGAGAGTTTCTGAAGGTAGTTTCTCTAGTTGATATATTTTCTAGAGCAGGGTATATAACTTGGAGTTGACAAATGGACTTCAGAAGATCAGTGGACCCTTGAAATCAAATGGAAAAGTCCATGTCTGCCTATAAACCTTCTGAGAGATAGAGTAACCTACTCAAAATTCTGAGTCCAGGACCCAACTCAGATTTAAAATTAACACCCTGCTCCATTGTGAGGAAGAAGTGTCAAAAATACCTAGTTTCAGTAAGAAAAATAATTTTTGCTTGCTACCCATCTCTATATTTTTACAAGTTTGGACATATTAGATATAGTAATATTCAGCCTGGAAAAAAGAATGTAGAAACAAATACTTTTGACTCCCCAAAAGACCTCATGAAATCATGTTAATCAAGCAAAACTAAGTTTATTAAACTTACAGCAACAAGAAAGAACCCTACTTTGACAGAGCTTTAGCAGTATCTTTGAACGGGGATGTCAGGGGAAAATATTTATAGGGTTTTAGCACATGACTGATTTTAAAACAGACCTTACAAGGCAAGGAATGAGTTAGGATTCCTCAGTGTTCACGAAATACGTTTGGATTTATTAACATAGTGAAGTGTAGGGGTCTTGAAGTGAGTTTTGGTGGGCAAGTTGTCATTTTTAATAAGTAAACTACTTCAGTTGAGTTTCATCTTCCAAAAATAGGTATTTCTTGAAGTTAAGAAGCAAAGATTTTTACCTTGTTTCTTAGTATTGCTTAGGGTAAGAACAGGAATATATGCTCTGTCTTGATCCTGTTTAACACAGGGAAAAGAAAATATGCCCATTTCCAGTATTATTTACACAGAGATGGGAAATTATGCCTTGTCCCAGTATTATTTAACACAGGGGCAATGAATTGTATTCATTGTAGTTCTCAATACTAAGGACTGGTATTGTAGGTATATTGCTAGGCAGTTAATTGTCTGACTTAAGTATCATCCAAAACATAATGTCCATTGAAGACCATACGTGCTTTCCATCTAAGCAACCAACATGGCATCATAGTTGTGGTCCCAGATGAATTGAAGCATCTTTCTTCCTTTTCCTCCCCAAACCTTTGGAGAATGAAAACCTATAATCCCTTAGTCCAATCCTGGAGATGAAGAATGCCCCACTTATGAAATTGGAATAGTGAAGATAGAAATCAATGTTAAGAAACAGTGACATTTAATAGGTAGAACTTTTCTAATAACATAATAAGAATTGAGATATACAAGGTTATCTAGTGGCCAGTACTAGTCTAAGAGTTGAACCAGGAAGCCTAGATTTTGACCCATTTGCCACTGACACCATTTTTTTATTCTTTTAGACTATATGTATACACTCCCACTTACAGAGGCCACATGATACACTGTATCAAACATATTAAAGGGTCCCCACATACTACTTTATATTTTTGCTATATACTTTTTAAAGTGATATTTTAAATATTGATTTTGAAATTATTTGGTTGCAAGTAACATTTAATTTACCATTAGGTATAATTTCTTGCCAGCCATTGTGAATATTCAAGAAACGTTGCTAAATGAGATGATTACTATACAATTTGTCTTTTAATGTACTGAAATTTTATATGTAGCAAATTTAAATGACTAGTTGACATGCTTAATAGTTATTTAATTGGACATTACTTAATTTAGACTTTATACTTTTCTTGTGGCATTTTGGAGTTGATTTATTTCTGATTTCCAAATTTTTCTTAGACCCATGTAAAACTTACTATTTCTAGGTATAGTTCATATTGCCTAATAGATGAAATAACTGTTTACCATATAAAAAGGAGTCCCATTACATGCAGGTATTACCCCTCTACCATGGGACATTAATTTGGTACAATTTTTCTCCCAATAGGTATAAGATAAAGCAGAGCTTTCTGAAGCAAAATAATACCAAAGCAAATACTGATAGCCCAAGTTTGATATCTCTTTGTGTTCAATGAGTGCCCTGAAGAATTAATCTTGTACAAGATTACTGGGCCCCATTCCCAGATTTTCTGGTTCAGAAGATGGAACCCAAGAACTTGTATTTCTAGCAAGTTCCTTGATGATGCTGATTTGAGGACCACACTTTGGAATGATGGCCACAGTTCTTTCTAAATCCAGCCTTAGGACCATTATACTACCCCTGCATTAACATGTATGAGCAAGAACTAACCATAGATACTGCATTTGTTATTATTTTGGGCAGTGATGTTATTGCAGTTTTTGACATTGCAAATCACCATTTACCTGTTAAGTTATGACTTATGTAGGTGGGTATTCTTTAGCTCTTCATGTCTGTTACTATGAGTGCTGCTTTCCAAGAGACTGAAGCAGAAAGAAACATTTATGAACATGCTTGTACTTAGAGAGTATTTGTAGAGCTTTATTAATATTATATACAAATGCTTGCTCTGATCTTTAGCAAAATATAGCCCTTTTCAAGATTGACAGTCACTCGACAAATTGACAGCCTACCCAGTACATAGTCAAGTCTTTAATAGCAATTAATTTGATATTTAATATATTCGTTGATTTCAAAAGCATTGTCCTTTAAAATATTAAGTGAATAACTTGCTCTTTTTCAATTCAGTAAAAATGTTTTATTTTTAATTATTAATGTCCTGGTATTCAAACCATAACCTGAATTTATTTCTAAATGTGGACCAGTCCTGGCCATCAAATTATAGATGATTCTGTTCATTTTTATAAGATGCATTTTTCCCCAACCCTACATGCATGGTATTTTATTTCCCTTGTCTCATTTTGGAAGAGAAACAATGAGGAGCTAATACTTGCTCTTTGAACTTTGTTTTTTGCCCTAAGAGTACAAAAACAGCATCAGAGCCTCCTTTGGCTCCACCTGTGTCTGAGGAAGAAGATGAAGAAGAGGAAGAAGAAGAAGATGACAATGAGCCCCCACCAGTTATTGCACCAAGGCCAGAGCATACAAAATCTGTAAGTCACAAGTCATTATTTCCAAATGCTTCAAAAGATACCCTTTGGAACAGCCAAAGAGTTACAATCTAGTTATTTATTGAGCATCTACTATATTCCCAGAGCTAGAGTATTAGATACCACCTTGGTTGAGGTCACTGTTTGGACGTACAAGATTCCCACATGGCAGAGAATAATACCAAACAATATACAAATAGATACTAAATAAGTTATGAAACTCCTTCAGTAGTTAAGATAGAGAAGGAAATCCATGTAAATTAAGTAGGAAGAATTACATCAGCAGAGGCACCAAGACTAGAATTAGCAAAGAGTATATGGGGACCTCAAAAAGCTAGCTCTTGAGAGTTTTTAATGACCATGTACTTGAAGTGACATACAATTATTTTTTAATAGAGGTCCCTTGTCTTTAAAAATTTGTTAAGGATGGGAGGTCACAGTGGGAAGGATGAATAGATGAGCACAGAATATTTTTAGGGAAGTGAAAATATTCTCTATGATATAGTGATATATATATATATATATATATGTTATGTCATTATACATTTGTTCAAACCCAAGGAATGAGTAAGCAAACCATATGTAAACTATGAACGTTGAGTGATTATGTGTCAATGTAAGTTGTTCACTAATTTTAACAAATGTACCACTCTGGTGGGGGTTGTTGATAATGGGGGAGGCCATGCATATGTGGGAGCAGAGAGTACATGGGAATTCTCTGTACCTTCTTGTCAATTTTGCTATGAACCTAAAACTGCTTCAAAGAATAATCTTAATTTTTAAAAACTCTTTGGTATGTCAGTGTCTTGACTCTGTACTCTTTCCTTGGTCTGCTGTTCTAGCTGTAGAACTCTTTTGTTTTTGCCTTTAAGATCTATACTCGTTCTGTGGCTGAATCCATTGCTTCACCAGCAGCACCAAATAAAGAGGTCACACCACCTTCTGCTGAGAACGCCAATTCCAGTACTTTATATAGAAACACAGATCGGCAAAGGAAAAAATCCAAGATGACAGATGAGGAGATTCTAGAGAAGCTAAGTGAGTTTTGGGATTTGGTGGATTTTTTTGATTTTTGCCTCTTTGGTTTTTTGCCATCACTGCTTTCTTCATCAGAGGATTTCTCATAAATCATTTAGAATAAGAAATGATCCTTTAGAAGTTTGAAATTGAATTAAGTAGTAAGTTTAATTTTAAGATTACACGCCTCAAAGGTATAAAATCTTCTGATGAAATATTGGATGATATGTCCCAAGAGCAGTCAACCAACCAGTCATGATAAGTCAAACCCAAAGCCCAACACAGTCAAAACTGGAAGCCCCCAATCAGAGAGACTTTCCCCTTGATTTAGGGACATTTCTATGTGGAGAGGGAAGCAAGGCCAACAACCTCCTTAACACTCTGTCATTAGGGTGTGTGTACACACACACTCCTTGCTGCAGCTATACTTCTTCCAGTTGTATTTTGGGTCAAGGAATTTCTTTTTGAGAGAAAGGAAGGAAAAGGAGGAGGAAGCATTGAAGGAAGGAAGGAAGGAAGGGAGGGAGGGAGGGAGGGGGAGAAGGAACCATCTTTGTTTAATTGTTTATTTTGGTTTTTCACTTGGCTGTGGGTCACAAACCCAGGTCCTTAGGTTTTATGTGGTCTACGTGCCAGTGTCTTAGCCACCTGTGCTACAAGAGCATGCCCCCAGTCAAGGAGATTTTTTTAAATTATGTTCTCTGCTGAATAGGGTCCAAAACTGATGAAACTTAGTTTTAAAATTATACTACAAAAGTATCTAACAAATTGCTAGTTATCTACAATCAGTACCCTAATCTGACTCCTACTTCATCCTTCAAAACTCAGCTCAAAAGTTGCCTCCTCAGCAAAGTCTTCTTGCCTGTCACAGTCTGAGTTAAGGGCCCCTCTTCCTTACTGCTTTTATTGTAGCAAATATCACATGTACTAATCTGTCTCTTACACTAGACTATGAGCTCCCCAAAGGCAGGGAGTGTATGTCTATCTGCCTTTCCTCTGAAAGTGTCTGGTACCTACAGACACTTAACACATGCCTGTTGAGTGAATGGATGAAAAATATGAGGAAACAGATTTTACTGAGTTCCTACTTGTCCATTCTATGCAAGAACCTTGGGAAGAAACAATAGATAGAGAAGAACAATGTCCTACTATCAAGAAACTATTTGGAAAATAAAATTAAATCATTTGATATAATTAGAGAATATGAAACATCTTGTTTTGTGCAAGTTTCTGTCTAAAAGATCTCAGAAATTAAGACAACAGTTCAGGTTATGAGCCACAGGAAAACTACAGAGGTGGTGGTAGACCATTCTGCCCTTCAGAAGACATTTGGCAATGCCTGGAGAGATGTTGACTGTCAGGATGCAGGGAGTGCTACTGACATCTTGTGGACAGAGGCTAGGGATGCTTTCAAACACTATAATCCAAATGACAGGCCTCCTTCCCTTCTGAAACATCTCAAAATATCAGAAATGCTGAGGTTGAGACATTCTCAACCTGAAGTATTTTGGAAAGGGAAAAGTTCAGGCTGTATTTGTCAGAATTCTCAGAATTCTCAGAACTGGTGCTGCCAGACTTTAGCCCGTTGATTTTGCTACACCTGATTAAATATGCCTATCATGCTAGTACCAACTATTTGCTGTAATAATAGCAGCAATAATTCCAATCCTTGAGCATTTTCTGTGATGGCCACATTATATACATTTTCAGGTCTTATTTTCACAATAATCCCTTGTGGTAGATTAATATCCTCATTTTTCAGATTGTGAAAGTAAATCTCAAAAAGCTTAAGTGGCCAGGTCACCCAACTGAGCAGCAGAGCCAGAGTTTGAACTCAAATCTGCTTGCCTTCAAGGCTTACACTGTTCCCATTATCCTACTTCTGTATAGCTCAACTGTCTATGTGTGTAAAAGGGAAGGAATAAATGAAAGAATTGCCTGGGTAACAAGTTCAATTATTCAGACAAGTGCTTCGTTTTTTCCCCTTTGTTTTGTACGTTATAGACATGATCTATACAATGCTATCAAAGTTTGAAACTCTGTCTCACTTTAGTAAAAGTGATTGCTATATGGTATCTGTTTCAAATCTTACTAGATTTTTTTATAGTGAATATGCATCACTGACAGAGAAAAACACATTCTTTTCTTGGGTCAAAATCTTGCAAATTGTAATGGTACTGGAACTGCAGTTTTTATAAATCATTTGCCCTGCACTGAGTAACACAATAAAGAGGGGGTAGCTACTGTTGATCACATTTTAAATTAAGAATTAAATATTTTTCTCCATTGGAGAATTCTTGAGTCTAGAGAGAATCATTTTCCCTCTAGCCAGTGGGCCGTTAATGCCTAACTTGTGCTTACAGAGCTTGGCAGGGAGAACCTGCAGAAAAATGAGGGAGTACTTCTTACGAAGCAAACTCAGGCTAAACTATTTTGAAAGGTCTGCAAAGTCAGTCTTTCCTTTTGCTCCACCAGCACCCTCTCTTTGCCCTTCTCTCTGTCACTTGCTCACTATGAAATCTTGGACTACTGTTTCACCCTCTGAGCCTCAGGGTCTTATCTGTCACATGGAGATGCAAATCATAACTACATTTTAGGTTTCTGTCTCTAGGATGGATTTCAGATAACTTAACCTATGGCTAAGAGGACATGTATTAGAGTAAGAAAGACCCAGATTCAAATCATAGCCCATTGCTACCAGCTGTGAGTTTAATTTTTTGGACTTCTTTTTCCTTATTGCAAAAAAAAGGAGCTAATAAGAGTACTAATTGTATAGCATTATGAGCAAAGCAAGTGAAAACAGTATCTAGTCCATACTAGGGGCTCAAAAATGGTAGTTATTGTTTTATTATGTGAGTATAATGCCTTAATAACATAATACAATGAGACAGGCTTTGAAATGAGTCTGGAGACTAACTGTGTGGTCTTAGGGAAATCGCTTAGCTCCTCTGAACTTCAAAATAGAGGGGGTTTTTTTAATAGCAGTTAAATTCTGACTAGATCACAGACTTTTTTAAAGGAAGGTACAGGCAGCAATGAAGGTGAATAGGTAGGCGGGCAGGAAGAAAGAGGAAGAGGAAACATCTTTTATTTTATTTTTACTTAGTTGGTCACACTGGTTGATATCCCCCTGGACCTGGGACTCGAACCCCCTAAAATGTAAGGATGTAGAGGAATGATCTGTAATCTATACCAGAGTGGAACCCACCATAAACATGGAAAACAGAAGAAGGTGACCCCATCTTCATTCTCACAGTTCTGAGGTGGTCATGCCAGACCACAGAGCTGCCAAGCTCTTCATCTACCAATTGTGGGAACCAGACATGGGATCATTAGTGCTTAAATGAGCAGATCGTCTTTCAGTTTTACACAGACATATAGCTTGAATCTGACTTGTTCATTGCGGTCTGTCTAAATCTGTTGGAAAATAAAGAAACCCTTATATTTTAGTGAAAATTGTCTAAAGGTAGTCAGCAAAACTGTGAAATGCTGGGAATTTGTCTTCTGCCTCCCTCCTCTGCGTTCCACAATCACCTCCTCTTGTCCTTCCCCTCCCCCAGCTTTCCCAACTCAAAACTTGCCCCCAGTTCACCCTCAGCTAGGACTGGACATTAGTTTAGACACCTATTTTGCTTTCTCTCAGGAATCAAAACCTGCATTTTGCTAAAGGGATATTCTTTTAATGGTTAGAGTTCAACTTATTTTAGTATGCAGGAGAATATTAGGAGCTAGTCTGCCACTGAACTCTTTTCTTCACATCATGAACCCTATTTTCAAATTCTAATATTCTTATTTCTTAAATATTTATACTTTAAAATGAATAGTTTGTTCCTTATTTAGGGAATTGCTTGGGTTAGAAATTGTTTTGGTATTGCTATCATTTTTTCCTTTTGATTTTGAGTTGCAAATTTTTTGTTGTTTTTTTCCTTATTGTGTCACAATGTTTTTTCCTTTCTGTACTCTAACTTATAAAAACAAATTATAATGATTCTGATGAAACAAATCACATTAAAAGCCTGTCTTGTGATTCAGAATTGTAAATAAGGCCTCCTGTGTACTTACTTAATGTCAGTAGGTGGCAGCACACACTCTCTGGTGAAGAGTGATGGGTGTGAGAACGCCATTTTATTTGAATAGCAGTTAAAATTCAGAAGCAGGATCTCATCAAAATGGTTGTCTTTTGGTAATTGTCATGAAAAGATTTATTTCCAGGTTACTTTTTTTTTTTTTACCCTGCCTACCCTGGGAATAAAGTTTGAATAATTTACTACCAAAAACCTCATTAACTAAACCCTGCCAATTGGAATTGGTCATAATTCAGAAAGTGGCTTGGACTGAAGCTTATTTGCTTTTGTTCAATCTATGGAAAAGAGTTTGCTCAGCAACTTAATTGTATAACTTTCTTAGAAGATTATACACTGCTTTATAAAACTACCATTTCAAGTGACTTTAAAATCATTTCATTAAAAAAAATAGTCCCTTATCCATTAATAACTGAATAAGGATTAATAACTGGATAAGGATAGTTCTCAGTGATATGGAAATCAAATTGTTTGACAATTTGAAAAATTAGATAACAACCTAAAATGATCAAATTACTGGCATTCTATAGCTATAGGTCAAGTAATATACGTTCTTAAACATGTCTTAAGAAATGTGGCATTTATCAAAAATATCCTATTTTATTTTAGTTTAATTCTGCAGACATTTGTTAAATAACCAATATATTCCACAAACAGCATTGTGTGAGGAGGCACTTAGTATTCAGAGATGAATAACATAATGATTAATATGGCTCCTGTCCTTAAGACTTATTTTGTAAGAGGTTGTCAAATAGAGATATATGATGCATTAAGTAAAGAGAAAGGGAACAACACAAAAAGCAAAACATGTAGAAATAGAAGTGCATAGTAGAGAAGTCATTAACTTTACTCAAAAGAATCATGGAAAATTTCCTTGAAGAGACAACACTAAAATTGAGTTTTATAGCATGAGTACGAACTTGCCAGAAAGCAAGCATAATAAAGAAATTCTAAATATAGAATAGCATGTCAAGAAGATATAAAGGCATATACCTGGGAGATGGGATAACTTAAGAATTGGTGGTGAATGGTGGGAGGAGTTTTAGGAAAGGAAGCTGAACTGTTAAGCAGGTGCTGATCATGAGCTAAATTATTTTGTAATGGTCAAAACATAAGGCTCTAATAGGGAAGTGGTGAAAGATAACTTTTAATTTCACGCCAAGGAATTTGAGCTTTACATTGTGTTGGTGTTAAGAAATTATCAAGGACACTCAAATGAGAGAATTCCATGATCATGTCTATACTTAGAATATCCTAACAGAGCTGTGGAGCTGTGGAAATGGGCAGATACTGAAAATAAAAAGTCCAGTTAGAAGACTGCTACAATAGCCCAATGAAAAAAAAAATCAGGAGGGCCTAATTAAAACAGTAGTAATGATGAAGGGACAAACTGACAAAGTATCTAGGAGGTAAGCAGATAATAGACCAAGGAAACAATGGGCAGCTACCTCAAAACGAAGGTAAGGAATGAGTCAAAGATGACTCCCAGAGTCCTGAGGCAGGCTACGAAATAGGTAGGTAGCAGTACCATTGACTGAGTTCGGAAATACAAGAGAAAAATAATTATTGCAACTCACAATATTAGCTAGATTTTTTTTTACCTAACTGAAACATAGACTTCCATTACAAAAAACAGACACCAAGACAAACCGAACAACCTGATGTACAATCCATGAGTGAGACATTGATATTTTTTTCACATATGCTATCTACTGGTAGGTCTGAATTAAATTGTTTGGTAGCCCAGGTAATAGATCAAAAGCGTATCTCTGGAACTCACTAGCTAAGGTACAGATCATGTAAATCCAAGGACTGGGGTTTGAGACCCCGGGTGGGGAAGGAAAACAAAAAGGAAAATAGATCATTGTCTAAATGAACATGTGATATTGTCTGTAGCACAAAGTTTAGCACTTAAATACCTATTTTCTTGTTCTCAATAATTTTGTCAACAAATGTTTATTCAGGGGAGGCCACTGAAGTTGCAGGGAGTAAAAGACAGGCTTCCTTTTCTCATGAAGAAACATATAAATCTCAGAAGATTCAGAGAAGATTTTACAAATGGTGATGATGATGATGATGATGATGATGATGATGATGATTTAAGATTACATTTACAGATTAGAGGGACCATCTTCAAATATCCAAATACTGGATAGTGGTAGCATTGCTAGGATATAAAGTGGAAAGGATAGAGAGAAGAGGGATAATATAATGTTAGATTACAAAGGTAGGAGCTAGTTGGTACTGTTGATAAATGGCATTCTATGCTAGACTAAGAAATCTGAATGCGATGCTCTAGTAAAGAGTAAACTTTGAGGAATTATGGACCATGAAGTAAAATCACTCTTGAAATAAAATGACTATACATCTCATTTACCTAGGACAGTCTTGGTTTATGAGTTATATGGTGGCCCTATTTCAAAGGCATTGTAGAAGGAGAATTAGAGAAGACAGAGTCTGAAGTTAGGCAATGTTTAGCACAACTGTTTGGATGAGAGGTGAAGAGCACTGCAACAATGGCAATGGTCAATTCGAAAGTGGAATCTATAGATCTCTTGGTTAGTTTACTGTGTAATCAGATAAAAGGGATAAACTGCATGGTGATGAGTGAAAACTGGTGGCAAATGTAATACCTAAACATATATAATGTTGGAAATCATTCTTACTTCAGTAAAAAATTTAAAAAAATGTTTGCAATGCCTGTAGGGTCATAGATTCAGGGATGTATGTTTTTAAAACACATGAGAATAGTTGTGTTATGGTTAACTTTTGTTCTTTATTAAACCTAGCTCCCAGGGTCCTTAGCACAAGACTTAGTACAGAGTAATTACTCAATAGATATGTTACCATCAGAATTTGAATGCAACAAAGTGCTTACTTTCACTCCAATTCAGAGAAGATAGCAATTTTTAAAAAATAGTGTGTGTAAGTTCTTTCTGTCACCTAATCTATAGTATCATTTTATGGGAAGCTTATAAATGTTGAGTTGTATTTTTTGTTTCATAATATCA
>RJWH01003938.1:48104-127819 GCA_004363575.1 Solenodon paradoxus
TCTCTCTCTCTCTCTCTCTCTCTCTCTCTCCTCTGTCTGTCCCCGACCCTTGCCAAACTTCCCCCATTCAGGAAGCATTGTGAGTGTTGGTGATCCAAAGAAAAAATACACAAGATTTGAAAAAATTGGTCAAGGGTAAGTAATTGTTGTTTGATGTATCAAATGTTGTGCTCCAGAGACATACATTAAAATTCAGTAACAACTTAGATTTTTGACAAACTGTGCTTCTCATTTCCCAGATTATATTCATGTTTTGCATTCTCCATATTGTCCTTTCTGGATGACAGATTGTTAATTAATTTAGGAATACACTCCACTGGAATCTTCACTATTTGGAGGCTGACAGTGATATTTTTCAGGATATTTTAATCCTATATAGTCAGAAAATTCAAATTGTTTTCTCTAGAAAAGCAGTCAAGGTATAGAAACCTCTAGTATGCATGAAACTCCCTCTTTATCACTTTCCCCCCTACATCTGTATGGATGCTATTCTTAAAATCCTGTTTCTTTGTCAATGTGGAAAATGAAATTAGGGATAGTCCTTTCTGAATGATCAAGAAGTAGGCAGAGTTAACTTTCTAAATAAGGAGAAAACAGATCAGTAAATCCTAAATGACATGAAGTGTGTCATTGTCCCATAGTATGCTTGTTAAGAATAAAGATTTCCAAGCCCCACTGCCAGAGATTTGGTTTAGAAGTCTGAAGTGGGAACCAGGAATCTGAACTTTAGGAAAACTCTTCTAGTAATCCCAATCAACACCTAGAATGAGAAACACAAGGCTAGATTATTTACTAAAGCTAGAGATGGGAGTTACCAGTTCCACAAATCGGCTATTAAGCATGTTATTACAACTCAGTCTGATATTAAAGAGGAGAGTCTGATTAGCCAACAATATTTCAAACAAGGAAGATATGTGTTTAAAGAAAAATGAAATGTTCTTAATGGGAATCCTTAAATGAGGAATGAAACAAGGTATTTAGGCACACTCTTACCATATGTCAGGAACCAAGATGGCTCCCCCAAGTTCTCCTAGCTGAGATGAGGTGCTGGAAAGGAAAGAATAAGGGTAATATGCCTGCAACACTGTGAGAGCCCCTCAGCCAATAGTCAATTTTTGGCTTAAAGAGTGTAGGATTTCTTCTATCACCTCACTGTTTTTCCTGGAATTCTTAGAGTCAGAAAATTATATATTATTTATAAGCCTACTTTTCATGATTTTTATATTTTATATCTTTATTCCCCATACCTTTTATACTAAAGTTTCTTAGAAACAAATGAACTAACAAAATACAACAAAAACTCTCAGACTCGGTTGCAAGACTGTGGTTACCAGAAGAGAGAGAATGGAGTGGTTGGTAGGGAGAAGAAAGTTGGGGTTGAAAAAGTGAAAATGATAATGTTGACAGGCATTAGAACTCTGGTGGTGGGTGTGGTGTGATAGACACATTGACAGAGGTATGAATCTAGTCTCCTGAAATGTATATAATAGTTTTATAAGTAAATGAAATAATGCCTTATTTTTAAACAGTTAAAAAAGAAATTGTCAACTAATTTTGGTAAATAAGGGATTCATGGATTAGATATTTTGGCCAGAGAGTTAGAGTGATACTTTTAGGAGTTGTGCTTGGTGGGAAACGAAGTGAGAATATCCTGAGAGGAAGGCACAATCTCAGGGTAACATAAAAGGCTTAGTTCTTTCTTCCAGTAGAAACCATATAATATTCTACATTTGAACTTTCTAGGAGGCTAATATATAATTATATAATTAATATATAAAATATATATGTATTTGTGCTTTTACTTCTTTCTTTGTTATCACTAACATTCTTGCTTGTTCATAAAAAAAGTATTGATGACTCTAGGGCCCCCCACACCAACTTTCACCTAATTGTTCAATAATATTTCTGCGCATTGCTCTCAAAGAGTGCTGTCCAAGAGAACTTTCTGTGGTGATGGAGATCTCCTACTTGTGTTCTGTCCAATATGATAGCCGTTAGCAACATGTTACTATGGAACACTTGAAATGTGTCTACTGAAAATGAGAAACTATTTGAATTCATTATTTGTTCAGCACACATTGAGCACCAACTATGTGTCAGGCATTATGCTAAGGGCTAGAGAAAAGAGGTGGGTAGTGGCGGTGTGGGTTCTCAAGGAACTTAGTCTACAAGGATAAAAGCTTGACAGAGGACTACAGAGAGTAGGAAGAGAACAATCAGAGGAACATATTCATCTAAGATAGCACTGCCTTCTATAGCCCTTATTTCCCACCTGGAGTTTTCCCTTTTCACCTCTGGTAAACTGGTTGTTCTACATAAGTAAGGAAGCTGCAGCTTCTCAAGTCTCTACACAAATTTCATCTCACTTTCTTCAAACTCAGAAGGTTAACACTACAAAGTCATTCCAAAAACATACTATTATTATACCAAGGGCACTCAGAGAGCAAAATCATCTTTTAGATTCTATTTTAATCTGATCAGACCTTTGTGGTGTTAATCATTGGTAGGAACACACAATCCACAGAGGAGCCACAGTGTAAATGTTTGCTGTACAAGACAGCAACCACAAGCCACATGTGGCCATTGAACACTTGGAAGTGGCTAGTCCAATTTGATAAATGCTAAGCATAAAATATGTACCTGATTTCAAAAACTTAGTATGGAGAATTAAAAATACCTCATTAATACATTGTATATTGGTTATATATTGAACTAATATTTTTACTTATATTGTATTACATAAAATATGTTATTAAAAGTAAGTTCACCTTGTAAGCTTTGTTAAAAGTAGCTTCCAGTAAATTTAAAATATGGCTAACTTTATATTTCTTTTTTAAAAAATGATGTTGTTGAAGGAACATTGGATCTGAACATTGTATAGGTTTAAGGTATACATTATTATAAATCTACACTGACCATTTTAATATCATATTATATTTCTAAGGGATAACACTATTCTACTTTTAGGTTTAAATGGGAGCTATTTGTTTATTCATGAAGTTTTTTATTCAGAGTTGTTTGGGGTGGAAGTAAGGAGTGAAAGATATAATAATTTTTGTTTGAATTTTAATTCCCACTAAGACCCAGAATAACCAAAATTATACTGAAATTAAAAAAAAAAAAAAAACAAGAAAAATAAAATAGTAAGAGATGGTGTGGAACTATCTCCCAGACACCAGGTAATGAAGCAAGACTGATTTCACCCAGAACAAAGATTTGACTGAAGCAATTTTGCATACCAGAGATTTCCCCTCCTGGTTGTTTTTTATGCTTCTGACCTCTTAAGGTGCAGAAGGAAAGTTCTCTAGTTCTGCATACCTTTGTAAAGCCTTTATAATCTAAAATGAAAATTCAAAGCAGAAACCTTGCTTTCCCTGCAGAAAAGTCTGTTTTAAATTCCCAGTAAGTTCATCATTTTAAAGAATGATGAAATCAACAGACCAGCAGATAGTTCAATCAGAGGTCTAATTCAACATTTACGTATGTCTTTAGAGGCTGGGATGTTTATTTTGTTTCTCCTTTTAT
Source organism: Solenodon paradoxus (assembly GCA_004363575.1). Taxonomy (NCBI): domain Eukaryota; kingdom Metazoa; phylum Chordata; class Mammalia; order Eulipotyphla; family Solenodontidae; genus Solenodon; species Solenodon paradoxus. Next base: position 51,630 of record RJWH01003938.1, read on the forward strand.
CTCCTTTAGTGTCTAGAGAGTGCTTTTGCACATAGTAGGCCTCCGAAACAACTTTGTACAATTTCTGTCAGTAGCCAGAGCAAAACTCAAAGACCTTTAGCATCCCCTGTCTGCCTCCCCCTCTCTTTGGATTTGATTTGCCTTCATATATATATTTGTGGAATTAATGAAAAATGTATTTCTAGCGCTTCCTTCCTTCTGTCGTCTTTCGTCTTTTCATTTGTAGATACATGTCTCTCTTGCTCTGTCTCTTTTTCTCAATGTGTCTTTATCTCTTTGTCTTCTCAGACTGACTTGATCGGCCTCACTGCATCTGATTCTTTATCACTTGAGTATTTGAGTCTGCTAAAGATCAGTCTTTTTCATTTATGTCGACTTCACTTTATGCTGCTCATTTGCATACATATACTGCCAAAATGATCATAATATAAAATCAAGATGTATTTTTAAATAGCTTTTAAAATATAACCTTGTAACTTCAAACTATTTAAAGGAATTTTTTTATCATTGACTTGATTTCCTTATTTTATTTTCTGTTCTACTAGTTTTTTTCTCTGTTCTTACTATTTAAAGTGAATGAGAAAAATACTGATTTATTTCTCTTTTGACCAAAAAATCCTACTTATATTTTTTCCTTCTACTTAAATTGCTCTAAATTAATATTTACATGAATTATTGGCCTAAGTCATAAAATTTCTGATTTCTACCCTCAGCATATAGAGTTATTTCATTTTAAAGTCTCTTTTTATTGCTCTGCTTTACCTATTGCAATGGAAACATTCAAACTGTGTCAGTAACTATTTGGCCAGGAGTACTTCATATTCAGTATTAGATTTTCAGCTTCAGGGATTACAACAGCTTACTCTTGGGAGTTGGATTTGAGAAGAACCTCTCAATTAATCACCCTGTACTTGGAAAACTAAATTTTTCCAGTATGGGTTTCTGCCATACCAGCATTCAGGCCTGAGGCCAGAGAATAGGGCTCCATCTTCTATAAATCAAGGTCAAAATTACATGTCTAATCATTTGAAACTGTAGCTGTGAATCAAAGGCTAAAAATGACATTATTTCACCAGGTTTGCTGTGAGTATTCTGTAATTGACCACCAATTCAGGTATTTTAAGCAGAAGTATATAAAGTTGAAAAAAAAATAAGGAAAGAAAGGCCTGGTATTCCTAAGTTATCAAAACACGAGTTTATCAGAAACATATCTAGTGGAGACTTCAGAATCTTCACTCTCTAGGATAAATATATGAAATTATTTAATCAATGAACTAAGGTGAGACAACAAAATCAAATATTTCTTTTCAGTCAGCAGCTATCATTGGCAAGTTTGTATCATTCCTGAGTAAGCAGTAACTAATAACAGAGGACTGAATTTACTAAAGTTGGCAACTGTACTCTTAAATTTCTCATTAATATACTTAAATACATTTCAAGACCTTTCCTTAAAGGAGGATACACTGAGAAGAAGACCTTTTTTCACCTTCACGTTCATATTTGTTTTCTCATCAACATTGTAATAGAAAAATATTTTTGAGGAAACAGCTAAGAGGAGATAGTTTGGATTTAGTTTAAAAAATAACTTTTTAAATTCAATAAACTTGTATTGAATGCCTACTGTGTAAAATGCGCATAACATAGTTAAGAATCAGACTCTGGAGTCACAGTGATCTGTATGCTCACTCTCTCTCTCTGAATATCTAACAGGAAAAAATGGAGAGTTATGCCAAGAAATAAGCAGGATCTGCCTTCCAAATGCATTTACCTTTCCCCCTTATTTTATCCATATACTCATCTTTACTGTCCTCTCCCCCAGAAATCCCTCCCTGGCTGTTTCAGCCTTAACCAGTCTTTTCTGTCTCCTATTTTTTCTGGTTCCCCTGCAAGTATCTATCACTTACATCTTAACTTGTCTAGACATTTAAAATTGCTTGAATCTTTGAAAACTTGCAAGAATAATGAGAGAATTTTTGGAAACGTTGGAAAAACGAAGAGAGATTCTGAACTCAGAAGGCTGTGAGCAAATTATTTAATCTATTTAGGCATCGGTTTTCCTTTTCTTAGTAAGCAGAATATACACACCTCATAAGGTTGTGATAAATGAATGAAAGCAGGCATTTAAAGTACTTACCACAATTTATGACACATAGGAAAGTACTCAGTAAGTACAAGTTATTTTTAGGGGTGAAGAACATGCCCATGTATTACTGTTATATAGTGCAGAGTATATTAAGTATTGTAATGTAATTAAAAGGAGCTGTAGTGATAGGAAAGACAAATCATTTCTAGCTAGGGAGAGGGTATGATTAAAGATTCTTCGAGCAGGGTGCATTTGAATATTGACTTGAGAAAGATGTATTTAACACATGGGGGTTATGGGACATTTTATTTAAAGGAATCCAAATGAACGCTTACTTCAAACTATGGGTTTCATTGATCTTGGCATCTCTAGTGCCTATCATAGAGTAAATACTCAACAAGTATTTGATGATGCATGTTGAAAAGATCAGAAGAATTTAATCGGTAGTACCGGTTCTTTTGACAGTCAAAACTCCAATGTGGCAGGAGCGTTAACAGGAACTAATAGTAGAAAGATCAGTTGGAGGTTGTATTTTCAAACTGAAAGCTATAAGCTACACTGGAATTTTTTGAGTAGGTGATACTTAAATATGCTAGAACATTTAGAAATTACAGAAAAGTAGATGGTGAAAAGTAAGTTTCCCCTGACTTGTCACTTATCCTGTACACAGATAAATAGTTGCTGTTTCTTGTGTAATACATTCATAGATTCTCTGCAAGCACATGTGCATGCACACACACACACACACACACACACACCATGTATAAAGTGGTACAATTAAATAATTTTTAAAACAATTTTATTCACTTGTTTATTCACTTGAATATATGGCAACTGTCTGCTAATGTTTAATTTGTAATTCTCTTTACTCTAAGGAAAAAATTTTGAGAAAACCCTATTCACCTTGTGCTTGGGCTTATATGATCTCTCTCTCTCTCTCTCTCTCTCTCTCTCTCTCTCTCACCTCCTCTCTCCTCTCTCCTCTCTCCTTCCCCCTCTTTTTGCTTTTTGTTGCGGGTATATTTTTAATGCAATGGTAACATGTTACGTATCTCTTTTTCTTTGATATTATAAGTAAGACTTTATGAAGATTATTATAAACAAACCATCATATACATGTGCAAGTTATCATTCGGCTGAGTTCCTAAATGTTTCATTATTACAAGACAAGATATATGAATTTTTAATATTGTAGTTGCACTCAGTAGAAGTTGTTCCATGTAACACTCACTAACAGTATTTATAGTAGTACCACACAGTGTTGCTTTCTGTGGTTTCAGTTGCATTCAGTCGACCATGATCTGAAAATATTTGGTACAATAAGGTATTTTGAGCAAGAGATCACAATATTCACATATTTTTATTATACTGTATTTTAAATGTTGTATTTTATTAGCTATTGTTAATCTCTTACTGTACCTACTTTATAAATTAAACCTTGTCATAGGCTTATATACATAAGAAAAAAATCATGTGTGTGTGTGTAGTGTTTGGTTGTATCCACAGTTTTAGGCATCCACTGTGATTCTTTGAACACATCCTCCATGAATAAGGGGGACTTAATACTGTAGTAAAAGTGAGAGTCTCACCTTCATGTTCCTGTGTTCTTGAGGAAATGATTAGCATGCTGTGAAAGTCTCACTAGGACTCAGAGAACGCAAAGCAAGTAAACTATATTGGCAGAGTGAAGTGAAATGGAAGTACGCTCTCAAAGGTAGAAGGTGGATCATTTCCAAAGGAGCAGACCCCTTATGCCCTTGGGGCTTCTGATGTTTATGGGACTTTAGCTGATATACAGGTCCATGTCTCCACCTAGGAGCAGGATTGGGGTGGAGTTTTCTTGCAGACTGGGCATGGTTTTCAGAAACTGGTCAGGTTCCTAGGGTATATGCTCACTACCCATAATTCTCCATTTTCCCATCAAGAGAGTCAAAACCATAATGTTAATTGTATTATAATGACATTATAATGAGGAAGGTCATTAAGGACGGGGTTTTACTCTTTCTATGCATGTGATCCCATCCAGTTCCCACTAGATTAACTTGACACTGGACTATCTAACCACTGCTGTGTCTGACTCCTAGGTTTTTGATTGATTGGGACTCGTGCATCATTGTAATCAAGAGATACTCCACAGCTTTGGTACTCTGCTTCATATCTAACTGACTCAGTGCTTGGGAAAGTACCAGACCTAGCAAGACGTCCCTTTTCTCATCAACCCTGTCTACACTGACATCTTTTCTCTATTCTTTTTTCCCCTTTTCCCCTTATTCCCTGCTCATGTCTAACTGCTACCTATCAGAACTTCTATATGAGAATGCCTGCTTTCCCACTTCTTTGCCAACTTATCCATATTCTTTAATTTGGATTATAGTATCCCAATAAAAAAGCCAATCCCAAAGAACTCTGGTGGTGGGTGTGATGTGATATATGCAGCAGTTAATGTGTGAGTCTATCTGAGACTTTACAGTATTTTAAATGAACGAAACAATAATTTTGAAAAGGGAAAATGTAAAAGAAAGGAACTCTAACAAGAACTAGTATGTAAAACTAGCTATCTTGAAGAATCTACTGATATAATGCATGTCAAAGTATCTTTGACATATATGTGTATGTGTGTGTATCTGGTCATAGGAATTTTGTCGAACATCTCAATCTTTGCCAATCATGTCATTATATAGAAAGCTAGTATAGATCAATTCATCAGTAGTTACAAAGAAACTTTTTTCAATCCCTCTGTCCCCATCCTTCTAAATTTCTTTTAGTTTAAGTTTTGAGAAAATAAATATATCATGTTAGGTATTTTTCAGGTTTATCTCTGCGCCTCTTCTTGCTCTACTATGAAAAGCAGCCCTCCTCTTATTCTAACATGAAGTTCTCATATGGGAGATGAATAGTTTTCAAACTTATTTCTTTAAAGTCTTAATGAATAACAGCTTATTTAGAGACACTAACAAAGCAGTGTACAGCATAGAACTCAGGGACAAGTGCTAAGAGTAAAACCTCTGACTTTTTTTTCTTGTTCAAAAAACTATGAACAAGAGCAGAAGTGGTGTCTGGTGTGCTTACATAAGTGATTCTTTGGGTCAGACCACACACCCAAAAAGTATTTGCATTCTCATCACATCTGTTTTGTCCATACAAGGTAGAACAAGGCACTAAATAGATGTAATGTCTGTGCTTTGTAATAGGCTTTGTGATGAAGGAGATTGGAAATACATTAGCATTTGTGAACAATGTTTATGGAACAATGGAAGATGCCCTTTGTTCTACTTAATACTCTTAAATGCACTGTGCTGTGTGCTGTCCCTTGTAAAGAAAGATGATGCCACTCAATCAACCACCATTAGCAGAATTTGCACTTTAAGTTGTTTTTTCCAGCCATAGTAATGAGCTTGTATTAAGCCACCTGCCCCCCTGTCTCGGCCCTCTGGACACCAATTACACACTGTGTTAGAAACAGCTGCTTAGACATAATATTGAAATGAGTAGTTGAGAGTTATCTGGCCTTTCTAGGGATTAAGTCCTGTAAATGTGGCCTCATTATCACTATAATATAATACATTGAGCTTTCTGGCCTCAGTCCCACAATGTGTTACAACTCTATTTAAAATTTGATGACCATGAATACTCTGGGAAAAAACCTTTCCCTAGCTAAGAAACAAAAAATTCCCTGTTCCAATTTATGATCCTAGTAATTAAAGACTATACCACCTTGGCCCCAAGCTACATTCTGTATATATCAGAAACCCTGTGATAACATGATTTTTACATATTTTTTAATTTAGTGATACATTTTTGAGAGGTATATTACACAAAAGAAAGTACTCTGAAAATCTCTCTAAAAGTTAATTGCATGTATTAGTAACACTATTCATCACCATTCCTGAGCCCTAAAGAGTATTTGCCTTGACAAAACGTGCAAATGTATGGTAGCACTGAACAATATAGAATCTATGTATTTTCTTTTTATGAGTAGTGCATTAATAAAACAATACTATTTCTAGGTAGGGCCTACAAGTTGCTGCTATATTAAATACTCAGCAAAAGATAAAGTTCAGTCCTAAGAACTAGTCCTAGGTCCAGCCCACTCTTGGCCACACACCAATCTTAACTGAGTTAGAAAACAAAACAACCATCTTATATAGTTATGTCAAAAGAATCCAACATACAGTCCAAGGACAAACTTAATGACTTGCAAGGGACATTTAGACTAAGTGAGCAGAAACTTGTAGGCAAAAGAAATATTGGGAGAAGTAATTCAGTATAATTGATACACATGGACTGTGGAAAAGTACCACAGTTACACTTAGTATTGATGTAAAAATGCTAAAGATCTAAAACAGAACATGAAATGGTGTTTAAGGACATGGATTATGTAGTCAAAATATTGCTTTTTTTATCTCACGTGCTTACTAACTGTAACCTTGGGCTAGCTACTTACCACTTCCCAGTTCCAATGTCCTCATTTGTAAAATGAGGATAATAGAACTTAACCTCATAGGGTTGTATAGGGTGAGCATTAAGTGAGACCATCTATTTGCAGATATCCTGCAGAAAGTAAGGCTCGATAATGGATCTAACCTTCTGTAACTGCAGCAGTAGGAGTAGATGTAAAAAAAAAATGACCATTGTAAGTGTGGATGAAATCCTTGACTGTGACTGCATTAGCACCAGATTCCTACTTGTCGGACCTTAAATATGAGTACAATACTATCCTTCTGGCCTCCTAAGTCTTATTTCCATGAGGTTCTCTTTGGATCCCATTGAGTCCTTTAGTCCTCTTGCTCTTTTCTTTTTTTCCTAGATCATGAGATTCCACCTAGCCTCATTACCCTGTCTTTTCCCTCCTCTAATCAATTTCTATGCTGAAATCAGAGTGATATGTCTAAATGATAAGGCCTACAATGTTGAAACTTTGGCAGCTACATACAACCATGACTTGACATTGGCTATATCAGAAAACATCAAAACCTGTTGAAGATTACTGATGATTAAATTGACTTGTCTGGGGAATAAAAGGAAGAAATAATGAATTGTTTCTTTCTGGACCCTTTGGGCTAGATGCTAATGTTTCCATTTGAGTATTAAGTGGTTGACTAGGTCAGGGAGAAATTGTTGATAAAATTTCTAATGTGATCCCAAGACCCAGCAGTACTCATCACACTATAATTGATAGAGACCCAACAGTTGAACATTTTTAATATTCTTGAAACATAGTGTAAATTAACTGAAAGATGGCTTGCTCAAAGTTAGGAGACTTGTTATTTGCTGTGTCATCTGGGACACGTCCCTTCTACTCTCTGGATTTCACTTTTCTCATCTGTAATGTTGGGGTTAAATTGGATGATCTCTATTTCACTTGAGTCCCAATAATGCATGATTTCTTTATATCATCTAAGGGACTTAGATGATAAGGGACTTAGGATTTGAAATAAACAAATTTGCCATCATAACCAGATGTTCTTCTTATAGTAATGTGGCTTCAATATAGCTAGAATGTGGGAATAATAGGGATCAATGCAATTAAACTCTAACTGACAATGTTGAGCATTTTACACATCAGGCCCAATATGTCAGAGAACTAGGAGCTTTAACTCTCATCTTGGTTATTTTGATTTCTGGCATCTTTATGTCCGAAAGTGCTTCAAGATAATTATTTTTTCTGTCATAATTGATTGATTGTCATTATGTTAAGATACTTCAACATAACCCCAGGCAGTTCCAAAGCTCATCTTTTGGAAATAAGTGTAACTTCTTGTTGACTTAAAGATTATTTCTTTGTAAGTATCTGCTACTGTGCTTCACTCATCTGTAACATGAGAGCAATAGCAATTGCTTGATAGAAATGTGATAAATTATACCAAGTTCTTAGGGCAGTGTCTGGCATATACAAGATGCTTAATATATGTATTAGTTGTTATAATCACTATTTTTGAAGTGAGGGGATTGAAACCCAGAGAAAGGAAAAGACAAGGTCAAAGAGTTTGTTGACATTGGAACAAATCTAGAACTCAATTCTCTATTATTAGTCAAATATTCCTTATTCTATACCACCCATTTTATTCCCTAGGTACAGGTAATAAAAACTTCTTAGGCCTGTGATAAATATTTTGTCTTATTTAGGGAGAAGTACAAGGCAATGACTGACATAAGAATTACTAGACTCAAAACAATACAGCAAATAGCAAATAGAAAAAAAGAGAAAAAAAAATTATTATTCCAGAAAGTTTAGTTATCAGTGTTGGAGCATTCAAATACCTAGTGAATTGCAAGACTGATTTCCATCCTAATACCTTTATTCACCACAGTCATTTCAGTGAAATTGACTAGATTTTTCTTTTCCTTCATAAACATAGAGAGGTGGGTCAGCATTGCATGTGTTTCACAGAAAGTAACTGTGAATTCAATGTGGTGGACAATTTCTATTTGCAAAGCAAAGGAACTCTGTAGTTGAAGTTAGAATGCAAGCAGGAGTGTAAACCCACATTTAGGAATGATAGATTTTTCAAAGGATAATGGACTGGAGTGGAACCTTACATTAAGGTTTTTAGCAGAAGGGAAAAAAAAGTCCCAAAAGAAAGCCACTTTCTTATTGCTTTGTGTAGCTGTTGTATGGCTACATACAGAAATATATGACAAAAACCTAAAAGTAAAAATCAATTTACAGTTGCCTAAGCAAAAAATGATATAGTCTTTTCTAAACTATACTTTATTCAGAAGAATGCATTGTTGGGCATTGTACCTTCCAAAGAATATTCAAAATTTTCCAGGAGTTTGTTAAAAAGAGAAAGTCTGTTTTCCTCAGTTCATCACTGCCATAGCAAACTGATGTCAAACAGTCTAACTGGAGTTCCTAGCTCACCACAAACGGTACTTACGATAGTTTCAGTTGCAATTAATTACTATACAAAAGAGTTGTTCCTTTTTCACTTCATCCTTTAACCTTGGGTTTGCTAATTTCTCTCTCCTAAAAAAATCTTATCTCAAATATAAATATATTGTTAACACTCTAATTGCTTATTTACATGATGCTTTTCACTTTCACAGGGCATCAGGTACTGTGTACACAGCACTAGACATTGCCACGGGACAAGAAGTAAGTGCTAAGGTTCATTCGTGATTTTTGTATTCTTTTATGCATACTGGTCAGACTATTTGATGGCTTCCATGCCTGAAAAAAATTAGTGCTAGGGTGACATGGGAGTTGGCTTTCTTGGTGACCGAAGTATCTGAAGTGGCTGATTTATTCTTAATTGACCAAATCAAAGGGGCATGGGTCTGTGGAATGGAGAAAGAGTTTAATAAGAAAAAGAGTTTTTAAGCTTTCCTCTGTACCCAACAGTATGGATGTTTGTGTTTGGTTTCATGATTTTAATTCATTTTTGCGTTTGAATGCTCATTCAGGTGGCCATAAAACAGATGAACCTTCAACAGCAGCCCAAAAAAGAATTAATTATTAATGAAATTCTGGTCATGAGGGAAAATAAGAACCCCAACATTGTTAATTATTTAGATAGGTAAGTGCTTTCTCTCATTACGCGCTTATTTCCTTTAGGAGATGTCAGTTTCTTAGAAAGTTATTTTATTTGGAATCTGTTCACTTAACAACTTTCTGTATGTACATATTCCTCAAATGCTATAAAGCAGTAGAGTATCAGCTATATTGCTGAATTTCTGCCCACTTATCTTGGTCCTTCCATCAAACATTTGAGGGCACATTGTATGGCCTCGCCTCTAACATGAGCAATTTGTTTAATTTCCTTTTACACAGGACTCTGCTGGCAGGAAATAAGTTATTGCATGTAGGAGAGAGCCAATGGTGTTTTAAACACTTCATTAAGTGTTTGTTTGGAGGCAGTGCAGTCTCTGGGTATCTAAGTGAAGACGACTAGCTCCAGTGGTCCTGCTTTAATGGGTGCTTTGTGATTATCTGACAGTGAGGCCTAGGGAATTGAGTCTTTAATCTCAGAAGTTTTTACTAGACCAGGTAATTAATGTCTCTTTTATCACCAGTATTAGCAGTGGGTTATAAATAGGCATTTAAAGACAGCACTAAGTCTTCACTTGTGGTTAACATCTATTTCATTCACTCGCAATAATTGTTTGTTTAGCAGCACTGAGCTGTGTACTCTGAGGGGGATAGAAAGAAATAAGACTCAGTGTACAACCACAAGGAACTTAAGATCTGTGTTTTATGCCAGGTACACCATTCATGTAGAGGAAAGGAAAAGGGCTGGGGAGGAGGGTGACATTTTAATGTGTTTCATAAAGTATCTTTTAGGGACCACCTGCAGCAGAGTGACCTGAGGTCTGTGCTTTGGTAATTTTGTGAAAGATGCATTATTTAAAAAATGCAGATTTTTAGTGTGATCTGCATAACTAATGAGATGGAGTCTGTGAATTTGCATTTTTAATAAGTTTCCCAGGTGCATCTTATGGTCACTGCAGTTTGGAGCACTGCTGGATAGAATGTCTTGCTTCATGTTGATGTGGGTCTTATGTCAGGGTAGAATTCTTTTGAGTTTTTCCATTCACTATATAATTCCTCTCTCTTGCTGAGCAGAGGAAGACTCCTGACAACAAGAGGCTAAAGTGCCTGCAGATGGCTCCTAGGTGATTTGCATTTGCTTCAGCTTTATGGCTCTGGTGACCTCCTCTCTATATTTGATCATTTGAGTTATGTGCTAAACAACTTCAAATAATAGCTATGGCACTGCTGGCTTCTATCAAAATGAGACGTCAGCACTGCAAACCTGCTGCAAACATGAATCTCTTTGATTCAGTGACTGCTTGAAAACATTTCAATAACTAATTCAGTAGAATCAAAAGTAATGCCAAGATCTGAATAAATATCCTGTGAATCTGGAGGCCATAGGCCCATTCAGTCTGAGAAGTCACATTATGGCTTGAATTAGCCAAACGGGCTAGTCACTGATCCTGTTCATTGAAACTAGCTTTTACAGTGGGATGACTCTCAGAGGCCTCCTTGCCCTTTTCCTTCCTCCTTGGTGCACAGTCATAGCCTTTGATTTTCCATGCATATTCTCTTCTAATATTAAGGAAGTATCCTGTTATTGATTTCGATGATACTGAAAGTATCATTGATATTTTCTTGTTGTTATGAATATGATCAAATGCAGAGATGAATTAATCAACTGCAAACTGCCTTCTTCATGGGAATATGAAAGAGCCGCCACTTCCTTTTGCCTGAGTCAAACTCATTTTTTCTTTTGTTGTTACAGCTACTTAGTGGGTGATGAATTATGGGTAGTCATGGAATACTTGGCTGGTGGCTCTTTGACTGATGTGGTCACAGAAACTTGCATGGATGAAGGACAGATAGCAGCTGTCTGCAGAGAGGTAAGGAAATGAAGTGTTTAGTGCGCCCTGGGGAAGTAGAAGTTTGCTCAGCTGCCTTCAGCCAGCATAGTCTGCCCTGGGGCTGGGCACAACAAGCAAGATAACCCACTAAATAGAGTGCTGCTTCCTTCTTGTTCTTCCTGCCTCCCTCCCTCCACTTACCTTCACTACTGCCTGTACCTTTCTTTAAAATGAAAAAAATTAAAAATAGAGTGTTTCTAGCTGATAAGAACACCAAAATTGGTAGGTCTTCGTCTCTGATTATTCAGAATGTTTATCATCTCAAAGTAACAATTGTATATATCTTCTACTAAAAAATTTGGTAACCTAGCTTCAATCAAGATCTTAACCCATTAGCACTTCCCCGCGCTCCCTGCTCCAGCCCTTCTTTATTTTTGTTGCCTCTCAATGGCTCTTTCGGGTTGCATTGTGCCATTCATGAGATGCCACATCTAAACCTGCAAGCTGTGGTCTTGGTGACCATGGAAAATAGTTCTGTTGGCCGGAAACCTCTTTCTTAGTTGAGGAAATTTTTACATGATATTTATTTGTTCTGCATGTGCAATGTGAGCAGTATAAAATATAAGATCACATTATTTTTCCAACATTTTCTAGAAAACAATTTAAGCAAGGTTCTCGCTTTGCCAAGAAAGTAGTTGCTTTCACAGAACAAGCCAGACACCCCTCCTAGTCCTCCAGGGACTCTGAGCATCTGCCTCTTTTCTAATAATGGTGTCATAGCCCTAGTTTCAAGCTAAACTAAAGATATTTTATTATATTATTTGCACTCTTTAAAATGTATTCCCCATTGAAGATTCATCGTGGACATTACCATCTGCCCCATTCACTGTGGCGAATTTTTCTATAGCCAGGAGGTAAGGAGTCGGACTCACTCTAACTTGAAAACCAATGATAGGGAAATAAAAGAAAATGAAATCAAATAATTTCAGTTAGTCTTGGCTGGTTTTTTATTTTAAATTGTTCACTCACATTTCCTCCTTCCTTGATCTCTCATTTCCATTTCTTCCTCCACAAACACACATGCACTAGCCATCAAATACATGCATTTCCTATGCATACAATAATTCAAACATGATGTTCAGGGAAATATTTGACCCTGAGTCTGCAGTTTCCATCTTCTATCATTGAGATACAAAGCCATTTCCAAGAAGTCCCTATAGTTATTTCCGAACCTAGAAGTAGTTCCCACAACAGGCTGTCCATCAGAAATGGTATGGGCACTTGTTTTAAATGCAGATTCCTGGGTCCCACTCCAGACCCACTGACTCAAATCATACCATGAACATAGAAACTTGCTACATATGTATAAGGTCAAGCTTAATCCGTATCCTCCAGATAACAAGGTCAAATACGACTATATGAATTGAGTACTTTAGCTATGTTAATGATCTAGTGCTACATAATACTCCATCACTTTTCACTTTCGAGTCTGACTCAGGATTTCAAAATGGTGTTAAAATATTTGATAATCTTTTTCACTTGAAAACATAAAATTGTATATGTCCTTGTCCAAAATTTATCTAGAAATGGAACATAATTTTAAAAATTTCTCTGTGATATAATTAGAACTTTTTTTTTTACTCAATAGTGCCTCCAAGCTCTGGATTTCTTGCACTCAAATCAAGTGATCCATAGAGACATAAAGAGTGACAATATTCTCCTTGGAATGGATGGCTCTGTTAAATTGAGTAGGTATTTTGATTTAGATGGTATCTGAGAAAGAATGGGAGAGAGCGAAATTCTGTTCTTTTACTATCTCACTTGATAAGATAATGGCTATTGAAAGTGATTGAAAGCATTTAGAATCCAGTTTGAATTAAATAATTTTCTAACACTGTGGTCCTATAGATTGGGACTAGAGTTTTTTGATCAAATTTTTCAGAATTTCTGATGACTGCAGATGACAAATGCCAAATAAGGCAACTAAAAGATTCTGTACTTTGGGGAAAATAAATGAGGGGGGAACCAGATCGAGATCTAGGAAAAGTGACCTCATGTCTGTTTTTTCAGACCCTTTTTAAAATTAGGACCAGCAGAGGTCAGCTAGCAAAAGAATACGAGGTAGGCAGTTGTGGAAGCTAAGTGTCTAATAAAGGAGGGTAGTGCCTTATCTGAAAGCGACTCATAAAGGAAAAATAATTTGAGCTGAATTTAATTTACTTTTCTTCTCTGCAGCTGATTTTGGGTTCTGTGCTCAGATTACTCCTGAGCAAAGTAAACGAAGCACTATGGTGGGAACTCCCTATTGGATGGCCCCTGAGGTAGTGACTCGAAAAGCCTATGGTCCGAAAGTTGATATCTGGTCTCTGGGGATTATGGCAATTGAAATGGTGGAAGGTGAACCCCCTTACCTTAATGAAAATCCACTCAGGGTAAGTCAAAAGAAAACTCAGGTGCTTCATCCCCAGGAAAGGGAAAAGGTCAAATACTTGTTCTTGTCTCCACTGAAAGTGACCAAAATAGGCTCTCTCTTAGGAGAAGAAACATAGAAGCTCTAAGTTAAACTTTTCATAGTTACTATGACTTATTTTCAACTTACCATTAGATGTTTCAGCAGTTTTCAATGTGCTTTAAAATAACTATTTCTGATGGCAGGGGTATTTGTTTGTTTTATTGAAGGAAAATTGCATATAGCATTATGTAGGTTTAAGATGTGCGTAGACAGGACTCTTTAAGTCCATGTGTATAGCTTTCTGCTGTTTATAAAGTGTAGTTTAAAAAAAAAGCAAGATGTACAGGAAAAAGGGCATTTTTTCACATGCCCTGGTTAAATGATCTATCTAGGAAGCACTTGCTTTATAATTGCTTCAACAAAGTAAATAAATGCATTTCCAGAAGAGCTGTAATTTCTTAAATTAGATTTTATTTTATTATCAGTAATGATTTATTGAGCAACAAGAGCTTGGTGGTTATTGAATGGAATTCAAAATAGACACAACGCCGGCCTGGTGAAATCACAAACTTAATTACACTGTCAAGTAGAAAATGAATGGAAATAGTTTGTGTTGGGTAACTCAGTTTGTTACTGCAGAATCAGAAGTCTGACCCTTACATAGGCTGGTTACCTCTGTAAAGAGAAAAGCACATTTCATTGACTAACACCAACATCTTTATTCAGAGATAAACTTGATCATGACAAGAAAAAGCAGGTAAATCTGAAATAAATGTTTGCTCGGCATAGAAGTGAACCAGGAATGATGTTGATGTACATAGCCTAAGCATAAGCCAGAAGCTGTGTTTTATATATAAAGGACATCACACTACTGAAAAAGGAAACATGCAGAAATCCAAACTCTACTCTCAAAATTCATGCAGACTGCCAGACAATCTTGCCACCAAAGACATGTTATATATTGTTTGCATCGTTACCAGTAAGAATCTATAAGTGAATTTTACCCTTGGTATACTGAAACCATTGTCCTTAGTAAATGATTAACTTTATTAACACATTAAACTTGCAAAATTCATATTCAAGTAAAAAATATATGGCTTTCTATACATGTAAAGAAACCTACAAGCTAATTGTCTAGTTTTTTTTCAGTTGAACACTTTTGTAATTGGGAGCTTCATTCTCCACATATGGAGAGGGAACAGCCTTCTCACCCCCTCCTAATTCGTCTCTGGTACTTAGCCTCTTGTCCTAGTGCCTGTACTGATTAGTAAATAAGAGATAGGAGTGATTGTTCTAATGAATGCTATAGGCTATTGCTCTGGTCTCATGAAACAATCGGGAAGTGAGATGTGCACAATGATTAGCTCTCTACAGGTCTGAGTGGAAAAAAAAGGGAGCATTTTCCCACCATTTGTGCATCAGCCCTCCATGAATTTAATCAAGCGCACCCCTGACCTGTGGTCCAGTGCATCAGGATAATTACATGGGCTTGTCTCTATTGTTTAACCACCTCTGCCCATTAAGAAAGAGTAGTGAAAGAACAAATCAGACCTCTTATTTCTGTGGATTTCTTTCTCTAAGACTTTGGAGTTGGAGACACTAAATGGATTATGACTGTTTTGCTTTCTTTCTTCTAATGAGTAATTTACAACCAGCAAAGTTTAGGGCTTAAATAAATGGCTCTGTAAAGCAACTGGTCTCAGTAATGCATTTATTACCTTCTTTAGTCCTCCAGTTACAATTGAGTGCTCTTTAGTTGGGCTGTTAATTGTTAGACAAAAGGAAACAAGTTTTAATCTTCATAGGCATCTTCTAGTCTGGGATTAGAGCTCATAATTAGTGGTTTGTCTCTTGGAATCCACTGCCTTGTATCTAAACAAGCATTTGCAGTTTAACCAACCACCAGGTTCAAGAAGCCTACATTATGGTTGTAAGGAAAAGACCTGTCACAAAGACCACCCTGTTGAATTCCACTGATAAGGATTTACTCTAACTTGGCTCATTATTTTCTGTGTGTGATCAACCTCCAATGAATCAATTAACAAGTCCATAGTGAGCCAGTTAAGTTCTGGGCCTTTCTCTCTGCTAGGTGCCACAAGTAATTTTATAGTTTTCCTTTTAAGTATGTTGCCCTCATGTTCTCTTAAGGAAAACAGAATGTCTCCAGCTGTTAGGCCCATATCTGAGATTTGAAAACTGTAGTCAGTGAAACCACGGGGGAGATTGTACAGAATAAGTTATAACATGAACCTGTAGGAAGGCTGTGTTTCTTGGTTCCTGGTGACCAAGCTATATGTGAGAAAATAGAAAATCACAGAGCTTCAGGAGAGTTTTGAAAGAGAACTAGATGATGGGTCCTTTCTTTAAATTCCTTCTAATACTACTATCTTCTACCACTATAAATTTTGAGCAGGAAAGAAGGAAGTAAGTGGAAAGAGACAGTCATGGAGTAGAGAATAGCATGTTGATATGAAGATAATTTTGCCTATATAGTCAGACAGATCTGGATGTGTTCTGACTCTACAACCTACAAGCTCTGTGACCTCCAGCAAGTACATTAAGATCTGTGTGAACCTGTTTCCTTTGTGTAAAATGGGGGTATTATCTATCTTATATGTTAGCATGAAAGGTGCATGAAATAAGGTTTATGACCTTATCACCTAGCACAGTGTCTGGGTCACTGTAGGAAATATATAGAGGAAGATGTTTCTATATAAAGAGAAAAGAGAGAAAGGATCCTTAGCCTCTTACCTATTCATGAAAGGAGATCAGGTGCTCCACTTCCTCAAGAACTTCTGCTCCACTGCGGCCACACTCCTATCCCAAGGAGTAGGGGTTCTCTACAGTTCAGTACAGATTACCATGAGCTGGTAACACTGAACAGGAAAGGTTAAAGATGAAGTCTGGGGCTATATGTTTGAAAGTTGTTTGAATTTCACTGTGGCTTTTTTATGTCTTCGTTGTGTCAATTTCAACAGAGCAAACCCTTTATGAATATTGCTTGTTTAAAATATTGTTGATGCAAGGAGTTAGCAATTTTTTCTCTTGAGTTACAAAGTGGTTAGGATGTTTTTGTGTAAATTGCTCTGTACTAATTGACCTAATTTGCTCATAAAATGCCTTTTAAAGGTCAGAGAGTTATTAACTGTACTGATGTTATGAGGTTGGTACCCTTCCAGAAAGAGAAGAGACAAGCTTCTTCTTACCATCCCCACTGCCTGAAGTTTTTGCACTAAAGATAATTGTCCTGAGACATGTTGTTTTATGATCCATGGAAATTTTTAGTGCAATAATAAAGTGCCTTGTTCTTTCTGTTTGCTAAAGTGATGGGTTAAAATCAAATTTCCTTGTGGATATGCAAATCAATTGATGTTCTGCTTATCTCCCCATTTTTTTGGTTAATTGATGTAAATATGAAGGCACAATCATTTTCATAAAACAGATTCATTTCTTTCCTCAGCAGAGAGAGAGAGAGAGAGAATTCTTTACTAACTTTGCCTTCAAACATAATGGATTTGTTCTTGTCCATGGGTTTTGATGGAATTCAGTAATTATGAAACGTCTCAGTGACATCCATTTCAAGTCCCTGCTGTACCCTGCGGCTGGAATGAACTTTAAGCATTTTTCCCTTGTTTTAAACATCTGTGAAGTTGTTGCTTCTTTGGAAGACAGTTATTAGTATCAGTAAGAGACATCTGAATGATGAAAACAATAAAGTCCTAGATATATGTGAAACACTGATCCTATACCAGTGGTTCTCCAACTTGGTTGCTGACTGGAATTACATATGGAGCAGTAAGGCCCTATGATGCCAGTTCCCCTAGGACTCGAAACCTCTGTGGCAAGCCCTCTAAAGAACCCTGTCTAGAATGAAAAAAAAGTCATCAGCCCTCTGACTGGTTGTTCAACGAGAAAAGAACACACTATCATTCTGCCCATATCTCTCCATTTTATCGTAAAAAATATGAGTAGCTCTGAAAAGCCTTTTTGAAATCTTGACATAGTCTAGGACAGTCTCTGATTTGTCAGCTCAGTAGCACTAGCAACACTATGAAAGAAAGAAATGATATTAGTTCAACATATACCTGTATTATATGCTGTTTTCTTTTTTAATTTGTTTTTCCTGAAAATAGAGTTCATCATTAAAATGTGCCAGTTGCTAAGTGCCTAGCTCATATTGATATTAATAAATCTATCAGTCTGACTGCTCATGATTAGGAATACATTACCAGCACAGCCAGGGAGAAGGAAGGACAGAAATCTAAATCAGGCCTGTTGTCTATACCAGGAGACTTCCTACTCCCCCTTTCCCTGCTCTTAAAGCTTGGCACAAATGTTAGTTACTTTTTTCTAAGGGAAGGTACATCAGGAATGAAGGTGAGCAGAGGCATTTTATTTTGTTTAGTTATTCTTCTTGGTTGTCTCCCTGGCACTGAGTCTCAAACCTCAGTCCTTGGGATGTACCTGAACTGTGCCAGTGGATTTAACCACTAAACCACCAGGGTGCACTACTTATTCTTATTTTTTTATTATAGAATCAGGGACACTCTGGTTAGCTTGTATATCTAAGGAAGAGAGTTAAGCAGAAGAAAATCTCTGTCAACATAAAAAACAGCAACTGAGGGCCAAAGTGCTCTTAGCTCCCTCCAACCACTGGAACCTGTGTTGTAGATTGGAATGTCTGGCTTTGATGGCGTGTGCTCATTTGGAATTAAAGTCAGACATAAACTTCCTGAGTGCTAGAGAAGCAAGCATACTTTGCTAACACTCAGTCAATATTGTTTGAATGTATTTCAGGAAGATCTGGGAGCATTCCCTTCTTTTTCCATAAGTCACTGTGGAAGGCAAGGTTTATTGATGATTTGTTGACACTCCTACTTTGAGAGCAAGCCTATGTCTAAAAGGAGGAGCAAGTTGGGATAGCTGCAACTAAAATAAGTAGAGAACAGTAATAGGTATCTTTTTTAATCAGAAAAAATTAGTGCCTGTCAGGAGATAGCTCTTAAGAATCATTGGTTGTCAGGAATTTAGCCTAGAAAAATGGAACTTAGCCATAAGAAAGCTGCATGTCTCATTTTGATTGCAGTTCAGGGGCAGAGAGCTCAAACTACTGAATTATGACACAGAAGACAGTCAAAGGAGAAACTGATTCCAAAGCAAACTAAAATCGAAGAGACTCTGTCCAGGCAAAGAGGAAGAGGGAAAGAAAGATTAAAAAAAAAAAGACCTACTGTTGTCCAAGACTGAATTATCATCTTATCCCTCAGTGTCTCCATAACTTGAAAGTAAGCCAAGGATGCATATGCTTAATACTCTAATAGGTACCAGATGTATCACAAATAACTTAAGTCCGTGGAAATCAAAGTTTATTGTAAATAAACAAATCACAGAATATGGTGATGAATATTTGCCCACTGATAGACCCACTCACATTTTCTCCTATGGCTTTTTAATCCGTGGTGCTTTTACCAAGGAAAAATGACTTTGTTAAGAAGATCATGGTTTTTTTGAAAACTAATGTTCATTTCTGACCTTTGTCATCCTTTTGAAAGTATACCTATTCCAACTTGGTTGCAGCATCATTTTAGAAGAACTTTTGCCTTCTGATAAAAAGATACCCTGGAATATCTTAGATGAGTCTCTCATTAGAGAAGGTTAACTTGAGTAAGACAACTTTAGCTCTGCAACTGAGAGAGCCAACATTCTAATATTATCCCCCAAACCAGGCTGATCTTTTGGCTGCAGTTTGCTTCTTCCTTCTTCCTTTCCTTTCATGTTTTAAAAAGTGTTTTTCAGTGTATAGATGGTAAAGTTTACCAGTATTTTTCATGTAGGAGTGGCCAGTAAATGTGAAAGGACCAGGCAATCCATGTAGTGCATCAGCCAATATAGTCATTTTGTGAGTTAAAGAATAAATCCTATTCCCAGGTTGTCAATTGAGAATTCCATGACCTTGTTTACTTCTCTCTGAGCCTCCATTTCCTTATCCCTTTGAACAAGTGGAATTTGACAACATTATTCATTACCAGTGGCATCTAGTAGGCCAAGAATTCCATGGGGTTCTTGTACCTGAAGGGTCCAAGGGGGAGATCACGTGATACTTGTTTCCACCATAACATTTCCTCTTAACTTGTTTCCTATATTGGGTTTGCACATGAGATTTACTTAAACAAGAGGGGAAACTCACAGGTCCCTTGCTCTGATTTTGTGCCCTCAGGCTGTATATATTCTGCAATCTTCTATGGCTGTATATATTCTGCAATCTTCTATGACTGCCAGAGGGGCCACGGTTTGAATGTATGTTGTCTTCAAGAATGCTTCCAGAGGCATAATCTGCAGAAAGCAGTTCAGAGACATCTCTCTCGTCATTTCCTAACTAAATCCGTATCCCATAGAATGGAAAAATCCCCTTTCCCTACCAAACAAAGATACTTGATTGTGATGTGAAGCATGCTGTGTGTGGGATTGGACAATCCTACTGACAGGAATCTTGGAGAGAAGCCAAGGAAGAGCTGTTGTAGGAACATGTAGTCTTCACTGTGGGCGTGATGGGAAGAATTGTGTGTTATTGTGTATAGAGCTGTTGAACTGATGAATTACACATAAAATACAAGTTGAAACTAGTTTATGTGAGCAGTAGCAATGCTTGCTTCACAAATTGTTTCAAAGTTCATCTGTTTTGATCCTAACACATTTGTAAAATCCTCAAAGAAGAGAGTCCCTTCCAGTTCTAATATTCTGAAATGAGATATGAACAAATGTATAATGTTAAATTGTACCTTAGAACTAGAAATTAGCTGTCGGGGGTCGGGGTGGGGAAATGGGAAGTGAGAAAGTTGATATACCAAATATAGATAATGTTTTAAGAAGTTTTGTATGAAAAGGACCAGAGGAATGGGCCAGTAATAGAATGGAACCTAAGATTCAAGTTCTTCCATTGTCCCTGATTTTCTAGTCTTTATCTTCATTTCTCTCCCTCTTTATTCCTATTTTTCTCTCCTTTCTCTTTGTATTGTCTTTTGTTCCCTGTTCTTGCCCTGTGCTCTCCGGCACCCATCTTTTTTCTTCTACCTCCTACTCCATTTTGCTTCCCCTCCTTTTCTCTCTCTCAAATTACCCCTATCCCCACTTCCAAATCCCTGGTGCTTCTAATCCTGGGGTGCTGCTTGGGCTTTTCAGAGTTGTGTTCTGAGCACACAGAGTATGCTCTACATTCTTGACAAGCACTATTAATCCTGAGAGATTAAAATGAGCACATGCATTGTCAGAATCATCTGGTTTTTATTTTCTGGTGGTGGCCAACCCTTTATGCTTGAAAGGAGCACACTAAAGACAGGCAAACACTTAATTAGTTACTGGTGCCTAATTACCTTTAACCATTAACCTATAAGGGAGTAGATCTATAATAGGCTCGTTCTAAATGACTTGGGGATTAACAACAACACAGCCCCCTACACACACACACACACACACACACACACACACACCAAAAATTGGTGACAGATGAGAACTACTAACAAGTAGGGATTTAAATTAGACTAATAGTTTATTCAGTTATCACAATGGACTGTTAGGTTGAATAAGTCAGTCTGAAATACAACACTAGTTTAATATAGTAATTTCTTTTTGCAGATTTGGCCCCATGTACTGTCTTCTTAGAAAGAAAGAAAGGGCCTTTCATTAAATCTATGAACACATGAGAGGCAGCAATATACTCTGGCCTTTTAACCTCTAAAATCCCTGGCCATGAGTAAGGTGCCAAGTCACTTGCTGCCAAGTCTCTCTAATAAAACACTCGAAAGTAGTTGGAAATGTCAAAACGAGAAAGAAGCCAGGTTAACAGTCATTTTCAGGAAACGGTACATGCTGCTTATAAGCTCTACACATATAAACATATAGACACTGGAGAGTACAGCATGAACCCTGTCTAAGTGAATAGCTGCTCTTTGTTCCCCATTTCCTTGAGATGGAAACAAATGACCCATTTCCTCTGTAGAGGGAAAGGTAGGGTTGTTCAGATTCAGTTTGTCTTGCCTCTTGAAGAATCCTTGTCTCTCTTAGAGGCAGAATGGATCAAGGTGGTTTTGGGCAATGGTCATGAGTAGGGACTGCCCTCTTACTCCCAAGATTTAAATATTGACTCTTCCATTACTGTTTGTGCTATGTTAGGCAAGTTATTATATTAACCTCACCAATGTCAGTTTCTTCATCTGTTAATTGGGGATCATAATAGGGTCTACCTCAGAAAGGAACTGTATGGATTAATTCAGTTAATAGTAATTCAATAATTGTTAATTATTAATACTTTCCCTGGACATATAATACTTGTTTAGATATTGATAGATGAGGAAACTTCTTAGTCATAAAGTTCAGTTACATTGGATTTTTATGGATGCAGTTGAGAGCTTGCTCACCATGTATAACATGATTTCCATGGGAAAATGGATTTTGAGTCCCAGTATTCAATTTAGATATGTTTGTACCATGTCCTATCCTCTTTGTGAAGTGAGCCTTTATGTTAGTACTGGGACTTCTCATAGTTACTAACACATTTCCATAAAGTCCCCTGGTTCGTTTTCTAATATCTTAACTTTATAAACTTTTATAATGAACTGAAGTCACAAACTAAAGCTTTTTAATTAAATAGTTCTGTTGCAAAACTGCCTTAATGAAAATTTATGGGGTACATATGGATTGTTCTGGAACCTCTTTGGAGAAATGTGGTCACTTCTAAGATGACTGCTTTGATCTTTCTTAACTGAGGAAATTGCCATTAAAGTAAATCGAATCATTACTTTAACTGGGCAAAGTAGTTTTCTCTGACTACTTAGATAAATTTAGTTTCACATGGGGATGAGTGAAAACTGCAGTTTTTGTGTCATTATCAAAACATTAGAGTTATTATTAAGACATCCATAGCAGCAGAAAGTTTTAGGTAATATGCATAGCACAAAGAAAAGCTACCATTTTTTGGTCAAAATTTATCTTTCTAACATAAATAAGTCTGTTAGGTCAGAGGACCTACATTAACTCACTTAGAAATTAAAAAGACCTTGTATAATGATGTAATAGAAAATTAATGAAAACAACTCCTCTGTTCAAGATTGACCAGAGAAGAAATCTAAGTTTCTGAACTATATTTCATATTCCAGAGATTGCTTTCCCCTTCCTCTCTGGATTGGCCCACAACAGGTTACCATACCTTTTTCCACGTTTCCCTCCTTTTGATTGTATTCCCTTATATACACTGCTCATAGAGCTCTTCCTTCTCCGATACTGAGGAGTAGTTAGTCAGAAGTTACCACATGCCAGCCCTGTTCAACTCAGAATAGGTGCTTTTTTCATTTTCTGCCTTTTTATATGATGAATAGTTCACTTTAGTTTTTGAGATTTAATTATTTGCCAATCAAAGTTCATGATATTCCTATTTAGGTTAATATATACATTTAGCTATCATTTCATTCAGCAAAAAAATTTTTCTTGTGCACCTGTTTTGAGCCAATTGCCTTCAAATTCAGAGATGATCATAGTCCAGGAAGGTATACCTGTAAATATGTACAAGTATTCATAATACTATGTGAAAAAAGACGTGTGAACAAAAGCCTGTGATAGTCCAAAGGAGTGTATGGTTAACTCTATCTGCAGAGTGACCAACTATCCTCATTTGATTATCATAAAGGGACATAGGGTATTCAGGGCTATAACCCAGGATAGTCCCCAGAAAAGTGAGGTGGTGACCTGGGAGAAATGAAATACTTAAAGAAGAATTGCCATTTGAACTAGGGCTTAAAATAAAAGGAGAAGTTCACCAAGCACTTAAAACGAGGAATAACATTTTAAGCAGATATGAAAGAACATTTCATATCATGGAACAATAAACAAATTGGTGTGCATAGTATGTGACCTTTGACCAATGTGTATATGAAGATGGGGTGGGAGATGAAAGTCTCTAGGATAAGAACAGATGAGGACTGGAAAGGTGGTGGGCAGGGGTGAATACATGGAGGATCTTATATACCATGCTAAAAGATCTTTCCTGTGTCCTGTGGAACATTAGCTTTCAAACTATAGTGATCCCTTGGTTCAAATGAAACCTTACTTGGAAGCATAAAAATAGAAATAAAAAGCAATATTTCACTAATTGAAGTAAATATGTATGGGGGCACGGTGCTAAAATCTTAACACCGATCATCCTTCCTACCTCTTTTCCCTTTTAACTGCTCTTGAGGGGAGTTTTGGAGAGCACAATTTGAAAGCCACAACTGTGCACTATGGGACCCACCAAAAATGTTTAAAGCAGAAAAATAGAGGACATGATGAGATGTCTGCTGAGATAGATTTAAGGGCAATGAGCAGAAGGAAGAAAATTTTGAGTAAGGAAAACCCCCAATTAGGAGACTATTCTAACAGTTTGAGAGAAGCTCAACCTTAAGCAGAGACAGTAGGGATAAAGAGAAAGGGATAGATATGAAAAACATTTCCAAATGTAGCATTGATAGAATTTAGGGGAAGGGATGCCGGATGAGGAAGGCGAACTGAAGGATAATTCTGTTTCTTAAGAAGAAGCCTACTGTAACAGAGATCTCTAGTCCATTTTCTAACAGCCAGCTCACTTTCTTTGTGTTTTCACTAACTCATATAAAACCAAAATATGATCACTCATTTTCCTAAATCTCTCTTCATCTAAGACTTGCCTTTGCTATGAAAACCCTTTTTACTATGATTGTTGTGTTGCCTAAAACAGGCTTTGTCTCTTCTCATTAGCAGGATAGTAGGTAGCAATTTTCTTTTTACAAGTACCCAGCTTACACACAGATGTGTTCCAAAAGTTCATTTTTAAGTTAATTATTTGGAACTCAGAGTGCATTTTCCTTTAGAAACAGCATTGCGCATAGCAAGTTCCCAGGCCCTTCCACAAAGGCCATTTAGCCCATATATAACTGAAAGTGTAGATTTTTGCAATGGAAATTAGTTGGAAATAATACTGTTGCAATTAAAATGAAAACAATAGTTGAAAAGAAATCCTCTGAGCTTTTGTTTCCCTCAAGGGGTAGTACTTGATGAAAAGCAGGTTTAATCCTAGGAAGACAAAGAGAAATAGATGAGGAACTTTGTATAAATTAGATGCCGCAGCTTTTTTAATTAATTTTTTTAATAATGATTTGGAGAACTTTTTTTTAAATAAAAGTAATTGTGTTCATTGTAGAAAATTTGGAAATTGAAAAATGTGTTTTAAAAATTAAGTCACCAATAATCTTACCACCTAGAGAGGACCACTGTTAACATGTCTATGTGTTTTATTCTAACCTTTTCTCTCATTGATCTGTTTTTTAATCAGTCCAACAATATTAACCATCCTGCATCCACATGACGAAATATGTATGCAGTCCTTAATATATTTATGAAGAACTTTTAAAACTTAAAAATATATTCATGACATAGTATTGAGTAAAAGACAGTCTTGCATTTGATATCTAGATTGGGAAGGAAGACATATAAGCAGATAATTACTAATCGACCAAGGCAGGAGTCATCCATTAAGCTACCAACAAAACACCACCATCAGTTCCACCTATTCCCTCAAAAACCACATCTTGACTTTGTGTAGAATTTCAGAAGCGGATATATGTACTCTTTGAAATGCTATGGAGGTTCAAAGCACCAGTCCATACCCTGATTTTCCTTCAAATTGCGGCTTCAAGCTGCTGCAAAACTCGGTCTTCATGACCATGGTTAAAGTCATTTTTATTCATAAATTGAATATAAAGCGGGTCATGCATGGATTGAAGAGAAATGAGAAAGACTGACTTGGGTAGAAAAAATGTATATATTCTTACCTACGAAGGAGGCAGAGAAAAGGCTATTTTTGTTCAGGATGGACTTGACTACAGAGCAGGTAAAAACAAGTAAAGGACAGATTTTGGCAGAATTACAATCAGCTGAAATTAGAGTATTAGGGGGAGGCAGCAAATGTAATTTGCAGTAGCCAATTTTCGGAGTTTTGTTTTGTTTTTGTTTTAAAGGAAAACTGCAGACAGGAATGAAGGAGAATAGACAGACAGAAAGAGAGAAGCAGCACTTTATTTTTATTTAGACGTTCACATCAGTTGTCCCCCCTGGCTCTGGGTCTTGAACCCTGGACCTTGGGATTTCTGTGGGGCTGCTCCCAGGTGTGCAGGCTGATGGGTCACCAGGGCACACCCGCATTTTTTTTTTAGTAAGGTAGCTCAGATGGTTCATGAGTACATGTACTTCAAGCACTAATCATGTAAAAACTGTGAACACTCCGAACTTAGTTTAATATATGTATTATGATTGTTCACCATTTGATTTTAGTCAAGGCTGGATTTATCACTGACTTGTATCTCAGCTTTGAGATAATAGCTGCCATTTACATTTTATGCTCATCCATGAAGGGACTGTAAATTAGAAAAAGAGTGAGGAGTGGGGGGAAAGAAGGTGTTTGTTTGGAAGGGCTATATTTACATTGAGATTTTTAGTGTATGGCTGGAAAAAGCAAAAAATTTCATGTACATTATAGAAGCATATGACATTACCATTGTTACCCATGACTACAAGCAAATCTCTCTCAGTAGGATTCTGTAACTCTCGTATTTTGTATACTTTTGATAGAGAGATTCTGACTTATTAAGTCTGGGATGGGTCATAGTCCTTGGTGAATGGTTTTCAATTTGCCTGCAAATTGGAATCTTCTGCAGAGCTTCAAAGACACTGATTTCTGGGTTCTACCCCTAAAGATATTTACTTAATTGATTGGGGGTGAGAGCTAGACAGGGGGAGTTTTAAAATATTGCCACTTGATTCTAATATGTAGGCATGTCTGGGAACCTTTAGTTTAACCTATTGTTTAATTTTTTGATAGATTAAACCACTTCTCCGAGTGCAGTCCAGGAAACCAGCTATTTAACATCAACAGGGAATTTGTTAGAATACAAATTATAAGGCCCTTCCAAATTTATTCAATCAGAATCTTTGGGCTGAACCAGAAATCTGTGTATTAACAAGTCTCTAGGGAATTCTAGAAAATGACTACTGGATTGAAGAGTCCTTTCTGAAGTATATCTGTGGCGGTTTCTGGAAAGAAGAGATGTTCTCACTGGCTAATGAAAACTGGCCTTGGAAAAGATTTTGATAGAAATACTTTTAGTAATAATATTAGGAGCCACGGTAGAGAAAGATGATAAATTGCTGTTAAGTCCAAGCAAGTTCAGGAGGGAGCATGTCTTCATAATAACTAAGGAATTAGTCTCATAAGCAGGCATAACCCTGGTGGCAGTATCTTCAGGCAAACTCCTCGTTATCCTTTAAGACCTTGTTAAACTTATCAACCTCTTCTGTGAAGCTTTCTATAAGCTCTGATGCAAATTTCCTCATCATTGTATTTATTTGGCGTTTGCTGTGGCCTTCCATTAGTGCTTATATCTATACGTATGTCTTTCTCCCTCACTGAAATTATGTGGTATTTAAAAACAGAACACTGTCATATTCATATTTGGATCTCTAATGTCTAATATGATATCTGATATGTGCTTGCTGCTCTAGAATTGTTTATTTAGAATAGGCATAAGAAATGGACTGTCAAAAGCCTTTAAAAGATAGATTTACCTTTGCGAATTAATTATAATTGATGTCTCTCAGAGGTGACCTTATATAACAAAGATCTCAGAGATATGTTAGCAACTTCTTAGTTTGCAGTAGGATGCATAATTTTTGTGTTGCGGTACTGCTAATGTCAACTTTTATCATATTCTTTCTTATTATGGTAAACCATGGAAAATTTAATCAAAATTTAGGGATTCATCTGCCATGGGACAAAATTACTTGTGTTCTAGGACCCCGTATGTTGCCTCTCACCCAGGCACTGCATCTTCTGGTTTTTTGTACTTCTCTAATTCTGTGATGTATTCTCTTCACCTCTGGTCTGCTCACAGGTAGTCTTCAAACAAGATAAACATTTAGTAAATTACAGTTACCTTTGCAATTGTGCCTTCCAGAGTTTATACCCTGGTCAGTATGATTAGATGTGTGTTCCTCAAATCTTTAGAGTCACAGCTTCATAGGCAGCCCCGTGGTTTAATTTCCTAGGTAGTTAATCAGACATTATTTATATAAGGACTTTATGGAATTAACTTTTAGAGAAAAGCCTTCTTATTTCCAAGTGTTTTTGGATGGTGGGGCACTTCACTGACACCTCAGTAATACTTTCTGTATGTGACAGAAATTTTGAAATGTATCGTGTCATTTTTGAAATGTAATTTTTAAGACCCAGAGTATAAACCCAAAGAAATTAGATTTGTCTCTTCTGTGCCTATTCATGATCCTAATACGGTTATGCGTACTATAGTTTTTCTAATTTTTTTCTATAGGCATTGTATTTGATAGCCACTAATGGAACTCCAGAGCTACAGAATCCTGAGAGACTGTCGGCTGTATTCCGTGACTTTTTAAATCGCTCCCTTGAGATGGATGTGGATAGACGAGGATCTGCCAAGGAGCTTTTGCAGGTGAAAATAAAATAGGACAATTACTAAAATAGAGTCATTAAACCGAGCTTTTCCACCTCCATGTGTGGCAGTAAGAACTCTGTCAAGAGATGTCTAGTTCAAGTTAGACTATAACCCATCAGGCACATGAGTATGGGCATGCATCTAATACATGATTGATGGCATGTTGCCTTTTCCTCTGAAAAGTTGGCAGTTTAATCTGTAAATCTCTTTTGTTCTTCCTGGAGTCTTATTTTGCAAGGAAAAGAAACAATGTGAACCTCTGGTGTTGCTGTCTTGTTCTAAACTTTACTTGTGCCCCTGGATGTTGTATGCAAGTGATCATGGCCGGAGGTAATACTCTACATAACTATGCAATTATTTCCATGGCATTATCTTCTATAATGCTTTACTGGTCAAAACCCCTTTGCTTGTGATGGCAATTGGCAGGCACCTGCTTGCCTGCATGAGTACCATCCAATGGTGAGTGCCTCTGTAACCATTTGTCCTTTTCATGGCTCTCAGGGATTAGCCTATCTGATGACAATTACTACCCTACTGTGTAACACCTTTTGCATAAACATTATCTCATTTCATTCTTACAGCAACTATATGGTAGGTGTCATTATCCCATTTTGTAGAAAGAGAAATTGAGGCTCACACAGCTGTTGAATGGCAAAACTGTTATTTGAGCCTTGGATTATCTAACTTTTCACTATGCAAACACACAAACCAATTTAGAAAAAAAAAAAACAATGTGTTTGTATTCATAAAGCAACAGATACCCGGAATTATATTCATAGCTTCACTGCTGGAGACTGTCCTCGAGGACATGTATCAAGATCTGTAACATACAATGACAGCGACCGCTTCTTCTCTCTGTGACTTTGAACAGTTAACCAAAGGCCTAACACTTGGTTATATAGTGTTAACCACAGAATCAGATTCTTCCAGACCCCATCACCACAGCAAAAGAAATCTCTTCTATTGCTTCTGAATTCCTTCCAAAGATAGAGAGTTAGGCCCAGGGCAAAAAAATGTATCCCACCCTCTCCCAAACAATATCTGGGAAAAACAGATTTTGTAGCATCTGAGGCCACACTTTCTATTTTCTGCTATCTATGAGCATTACACAGGCCTACATAGGAGCCCAAAATGCCAAATCTGTAATGGCCCTTTATTAATCCAGCCTTAAATTACAGATGAAAAACCTGGACTTTTGAGTCCTTCACTTTCACTCATTTTCACACATTCTGCCATATTTTTACCTTCTTCCAAGAATAAGTGAAGATATAAGCTGTCTTCATGTAGCTATACAGTTAAGTAGATCATTGAATCAATTATCTAGTTAATTCCTTTCTTGACAAAAGTTTTATTTGAACCAGTCAGATCACGGATGCAAAAACAGATTCTGAATCTAAATTGAATTGTTTCATTTATATATGAAAATAGTAATCTCTATATCACATTAAGTTCATGCAACTCTGTTCTCACACTCTAACCCCTTATTACCCATTTTAGAAGCTAGAAAGGAAAGCTACATGACATCCACACCACTGGAAGGCTTGAGAAAAGACACAGTTCTTGAGTATTTGTATGTGTGGCACAAGTCACTTCTCTGTCTTTAATTGACACTTATTGAAAAACCTCGATTTGCAAAGTTTAAGTGTAGTGAGTGATACTACGATGCAAGGATGTTTAGAGTTAGTCAAACCAGGTGGCTATTCAAATAGTAAATGCCAGTGTGATTAGAGAAATATTTCTCTAGGCTATGGCAATCATAAAATCTCTGTGAACAGAAAAGAGGTCTGCTACACTTTGAAGGACATATCAGATAGATTTGAGATAAATGGGGGAAGGAAATTTTCAGCTAGAAGGGTTATAGTACGACCAAATGCATGTATATGAGGTTTAAATGAAGAGAAAAAGGAAAGTACAGCTGAAATAGACAACATTCAAATAAGGAAGCTGCAGAAGTAAAGACTCCAGAAAGTCTTGAAAATCAAGCTAAACATTTGATGCTATAAGCAGTGGGGAAACACTGAAGATAACTCAGAGATGTACCTGATGAGAGCTTTGTTTAGGAAGTTTGATCTGGTGGTATGCAATAAGAATTGCCAACAGGAAAAAAGTAGAGGCTTCCTGATCAAGGCGAAGTAATTGTTCTAGTTCAGAATTAAGATGATTAGGCCCACAATAGGAAAACTGAAATATTATTTGAAGACACATTGAGAAGAAATAACTTGGTAGCTGATTTCATAAAGGAAAGGAAGACAAAGTGACTTAAGAGTACTAAACCAATGACAATATTTAGTAAAAGAAAAAGTGAAAGAACACAATGGCTAATATTACTTTGCCTTTATGTAGCTTACAATGAACTATCACTTACCTCACTCATTTAAACATTGTAATAAACAAGGAAGAGGATTGAACCTAGGTACTCTAATTCCAAAGCGCTTACAACTTATATCTCACAAGAAAACCCTGTTTGGGAGAATTTAAAATGCACTTTAAACTTTTTAATTGAAGATTATAGAAGAACATTTAGGAGACGTAATTCAGCAGGCTGCTGGAGAATTAGGTCCAGAATTTAGGAAAGAGATCGGGTCACATAATAAAGATTTTGGAGTCTTCGCTATAAAGCTGATAAAAGGTCGAAATCATGAAAAGAAATGAGCTCAAAGGAATCAAGTTAGGAAAAAAAATGATAAGGGCCAAGTTCTGATATGTGGTAGATGAGAGGAGGAAATGAAACCAGGGAAAAAGATGGAAAGGAAATTTATCTGTGAGTATGCACATGGGAGAGAACCAAGACAGTAGAATGTCACAGACTGTTCACAAGGAAAACATTTCCGAGAACGGATAGTCATTTGTATTAAGAACGGCGAGGGGCCAAAAGAGTAAAGATGACATCACAGTTATTAACTTGGGAGATCACTGGTTTCCAGGTCAAGACCTTTAGTGGTCAACCAAAGACACTTAGACAAGCTGCTCTAGGTAAATTTGCTAATTTAAAAAAATCAGAGAATCAGACAGTTGCAAGTAGAGTGAAATTTTACAAGACACCTACTCTGAATTTCTACCTCTGCTAGTTTCCAAAGGGTTTTATGATATTGAAGGATAAAAACTGGCACCATTTTTTATGGAACAATGTTTAATTAAATGCTCAAGATGCATTTTGATGAAAACAGGGCTGCTTGAAAATGAAAAGTCATATATTTGTTGGAGGAAAGAATGTCAGTAATTGCTTTTTTTCCCCTTTTACAGCATCCATTTTTAAAATTAGCCAAGCCTCTCTCCAGCCTGACTCCTCTGATTATCGCTGCAAAGGAAGCAATTAAGAACAGCAGCCGCTAGGACTGCAAGCCTTACCCCACACCAACTCCCTCATGAATGAGACTGAAATAAAACTCTGCTACAGGAAAGATGGAAGAAAAGACAGTCAAATGGGGTGGGGGTTCTTTAACTTTCAAATGAATAGAAACTTCTTATAAGCCTTTTTCCTACTCCCTCAGATTATGTAATTTATTTGTAAGCCTGAATTGCAGCCCCAAGAGGGCAGCAATGTTGAAGTGGCCATCAAGTGGTCACTTCCACCGTGAAGCGAAAGAGCCAGTAGTGAATCCCCTCATTTTGTGCATCTGCTTTGAAGAAAAAGGTTTCTCAAAGATGCACATTCCCTCTTCATAGTGTTGTGTTTGTTTTTAAGTTAGAGAGTAGTCCCTCTTGCATTCAACCGCCTTCAAAACTCCTTTCCCAATGTGATGTTTTTCACTTGCATTGTCATTAGATGTTCAGACAAAATGATGTCAAAGTTTTTTTTAAAAAGATTAAGTAATAAAAAAAACAACAAAAACAAAACAAAAAACAAAACTTAAAAAAAACAACAAACAACCAGAATAAGTACTGTGTGAACCTGTGGAAGTTCATGCCCTAATAGAGTTGCAATTTTTTATTCTTCTTCTATAGTGGTGGCTTGGTTTGTGGACCTGTTTTTCTGCATTTGCATTGGAAAAGTTTTCTCTTAAGACATTTTCCAAAGGCACACAGGAATATATGTGTTCAGGAAGGGCTTTTTAAAACTGTATTTGAATAAAGTGCAAATGGTGAAATCTTGTTACATTTTCATGATAATGCTTAAGAGTTGATTCATCATTTATGTCGACTAATTTGTTCATCTTTATGCTACCTGAAAAAGAGACATTCCAATCTGTGCCACTCCTGTTGGGTGAGTCCAGGTTCTATACCTAGGAAATCCTGAGAGGAGAAACAATATATATACAAAGATGGGATTAACTCCACAAACCAAAAGGAAAACAGCTGTGCAATGATGAAATCTTTGTTGGACAGTAAATAAACAATGACAAAGAGACCTAATGTTATCTTCCTTTGTGCTTGTAGAACATAAGCACATCAGGAAGAAATGGATTCATTAACCAACATTTCCTTATCAAAAAGTATTTATTTTAGCAATTCATACCATTTAAAAATTTTAAAGATCTGGAGAACAGAGGTATATAGCCAGCTTTAAACTCTGTAAGAAATGGGAGGTTAGTGAAACTATATCCCAATCAGCATTTGCTTCTAAATATTTGTTCCCATTTTCCCTGTGTATCACCAAATTCTGTTTCAGGATGTGGTATGTTTAATTGAGTCCCTTGGACTTTTAAATTTCAGAATATGTTCATAAAGATCTTGAAAATCTCCAGTGAAAATAATTTGGGTTTGGAATCACACATCCCAAGAAATATTAGTTCAGCTGAATTCCTTTTGTAACTGAGGGGAAATATGAAAATTTGACTCATTTCACCGTGTATCTATTTATTAAAAATGTAACAGTTGGAACTTCCTGAGTCTGCTGAGAGTAGAGAATATTTGGAGGGTGTCTTTGTAGAAAAAGATATGCTTCTCTTTTGAGCGTATTGTCAATTTGATACATTCTACGAAGTTGTTTCTCTAAGCCTTTGAAAAGCTAAGAATTTGTGCTATAGAAGATTCTTGATTTTTGCCATATAAAAAATCTGAATAGAACCTATTTACATTCAGCAAAAAGGGGAAAGAGATCAGTGACATGGGGCCTCTCTCCTCTGCTGAGGTACATCCATCCAACTGCATTCATACATTACTTAAGATGAAAGCACTTTGTTTAGAGAGTTTTTGCTAACCATTTAGTATACATGTTTATTTAAGAAGATAGCACCATTGGTGAACTTCTTATTTTCCTTTGACTATAAAAATGGGAGGGGCTTGACCCCCTCAGAAAATGTCCACAGAGAGAGAAAACCAGAAATGTGAAAGAAAAATCAAATGGTAATATTAATTTGCAGCATACTTTGTTATACTTTGCAAATAAAGGTGGCTAAACTGGAACTATGTAATGCCACAGTGTTCTAATGAGAGAAGCCTTAATTTTGATTTCATTTCAAGTTAAATTTTTGGGTTTCTTTTGTTATTCATAGTGCCAGGGAATTCAATGAAATACCTGGGATGTGAATAGAATTCAGTACATTGATAACTGTGCCCTGCCAGTGGAGAGAGCTCACATACCTGGTTGGGAAACCCTAGTTGTCGATTAGCATCCCTTATACGTCCTTTTGTTTTTGGAGAGGGAGACCTGAAGCAGTGATCCTTTGATCACTATAGACAGAGAAATGACTGCTCTTTGATGCTTTCAGTCAGCATATTCGTGAAGATCCAGGTACTTCTTCACCATATCTTTTTGCACCAAGATTTTATGATATCCCAGTAGGCATTACTCTTACAAATTTATAATAATTAAACAAAAAAGTTTATATGTAAGCATTTAGATGAGAACAGCTTCTAAAGACCCTTCCCATGTTGGAGAATTGTGTATATTTCTAATAAGTATTTGAGAGAAGCTGTTTCTCCTGCCAAATTGTTGCTGAAGGATTCACATTTGGTACACTTGAACAACTTGAACTCCAGATGGTTGATAGTTTATTCCCTTTCCCTGGATTTTATTTTAGCTCATCTTGACACAGGTGAGTCTATCCAGATCTTTAAAGTTGCTAGTGTTCCCTGAGATTATGAGGGTACATCATCGAATGTTGATTCTAAAAATGTCCTAAGAGAGAAATAGGGCAGTGGGAAAATCAGGGAAGGGTGAGAAGCACAGTAGAGATTATTTATTTAAGAAAGAAAAAGAACATTAATGTTGTAGCAAGGATCCGGTGCGTTGTCAATCCCATGAGGATTTTTGGATGACACAATCCCCTCAAATCAGTCACCATATTGGGTAATGACTTCGTTCTTGCTGATCGTGTCTATGTGTCATTGTAAATATTTGTGTGTCCATGTTCCATTTTGGCTACTGGATGGCCAAGTCATGTAAGAAGATTTAACTCAAGTATTTATTCTTTAATTGTGTTATTCAGATTTCTTTCAGGCTTGTGAATTGCACCCCAATGTTTGATCTTAACCACCTGATCCCCACATCTGTCCCTCCCCTGTGAAGCACATTCCATTGCTAAAAGAAAAAGAAATATGAAATTGCTTCCTGTCGTCTGTTTAACTGTTTTGATAGTTTGAGATGTTTGTCTATAAAGGATATTTCTCAACTCAAAGATTGTGTAAATAATTATATTCCTTTGCTTAATGGGTTGTTTATTTCTAATAAGGCTGCCAGTTCTCAGAGAGAAGCTATAAAATCACATTAAAAGAACATAAACAGGGATTACAAGTATGTAAAAATAAGTTTGCATATGGACAAAGACTGGGAACACAGAAAATTGAAATCAGTTGTGTTAGGGTGGTGGGATTATACAACTATTTTTCTTTTTAAATTTTTCTTTGGTATTGTTATAATATTGCTTTATAATAAACACACCAGAAAGGGGACTATAGAAACATAGAAAAGATGTCAGAAGCAGATGCCTTCTGGTCAGAGCCCAGAGCATGCAGGGCATCGATATTACTAGTTACAATTATTCCATAGCCATTGTATTTGCCTGGGTGCTGAGGTTGGCACACGCTCGGGTATGGCATGAGCTTTCTTAGGGGACTATTAACTGTAAGTTAAAGCTAGGGAGATGTTGCTCTTAGAACTTCAAATACATCCTTCTGCTTTAAAAGTGGTTGCCCTTCGCTTTGGTATGGCATCAAGGGTTCTGTTTTGGTTTCTTTAAATTGGAGAGGTGACATCTGATTAGCCCCTTGATAACATCTGTTTCAGGTATCACCTTTCTGGATCATCTTAGCAAATTTTCAGGTTGAATTGTAGAGGAATAGAACTCCCACCATTTTCTTTTTCAATAGGATATTCTATCATTCAGGTAGGAGTCTTCTTTTCATAAGACCGAATAGGCAAGATCCACTGATTTCAATAGAAGTTATGACTTGCAATTAAGAGTTGACTATGGGAACATTAAGGCAAATATTTAGAACTATCTTTGCCTGTTGGCATCCAGTCACAGTCCTGTTAGTTTGGACTTGAGATGGCCTCCATGTGTGTGTTGTACTACCTGATTATAGATTGATTATAGGTTGTATGCAGTAATCATCATTTTTAAAGAGAAAAGGGAGACTACCTCCCAAGAATAAGATTTCCTTCTAACTCACCCAAGAAATTTTAGATGAAAACTTTTAATGAGCTGGAGGCCTTAGATGTTACTGAGTTTCACCAAAAGCAGACCCTGTATCTAGAGAACCCACAGACTTTTCATTGGCAATTCTCAGTGTAAAAATACTTCTGGTAATCTTAACCCTGACATCTTTAATTGAATTTCATGGTCCTTTCCTGAGCTCCTTGTAATTAATATTCAGTTAAACAAACAAGGCATGGCCACTGGTGCAAGCTTCTCCCAGTCTCCGAGCCAGAGGACTAAAATACAGCATTTGTAAATTGAATAGACCTGGGATTTTGAGTGAACAACACACAATTCTGAAAATATATTTGCATGTGGATTTGGAAGGAAATAAATGGGACCTTGGAAATAATGGAAATATTTTTCCTAAGAAAGAATTATTCATATGAGATCTTTCTGTTGGTTAGCTTTAATTTTTTCACTCCTTTTCTGATCCCACACTCCTTTAAGTAACCAAATAACTGTAATCCAACTCCTCATGTATTGGGAATGTCTGTTTAATATTAAACAATATATATCTGAATCTGCAAATGCGGGAACTGAGATATCACTTCCATGTGCACACCTCTGTGTACAAGTGTACTGTAATCAACATGTAGCATATACTATCACATACTTTTGTCAAACTTCCAAGATACTTATAGAAGCTGGTTAGTGTTCTCAGCGTCTCCCTTGGAAGTTGCCATTAGGTGAATACTATCCAAAAATATCAGCCATAAGGCTGGTACCATGTTCTCCTGATTGAGTACTTAAGAGGGAATCAGCAATTATAGATAATCAGACAGATATCGTGGAAGAAATACTAGCCTAGGGGTAAGGAGACCTGGATTCTAATGTAGATTCTATTACTAACTTACTGCGAGACTTTGGGTAAGTCATTTAGCCTTTCCCTAGCTATTTTCTCATCTATGAAATAAGAGTATTGGACTAGATGATGTCCAAGTTCTTTCCAAAAGCTCCAACATTCTGTTATACACTATATTACCTTGCAAAATCAAACTGCTGAAGTGATGGCAAATATCACATGTTTAAGCTCTCATCTCTGTTGTTGCAGTTAAATAACTATGTAAAATGATGGGAAAAACTCAAGTAAATGAGGCGAATATAAATAGAGAATGTTGATAAAACTTGTGGCAACCTCCCAGTTTTTCACAATTGATTTCTTTTTGTTTTAATATACTTTTTTTTCTATTGAGTGTTTCCAGTTTTCATTTTCCATGCACTCTTTACAGAAAGTCTGTTTTTCATTAAACTGTGGCAAGTATTTGCTACTAGAATAGAAATGCACTGTCCCACTTGCTACAATAGAACTATACTTGGGCTTCTCCTTTCCTCTAAAGCAGTGCTGGGCTTTCTAGAGTTTGTTTCATAAATGGCACAAGATGGTAGAATCCAAGCATGTTAATGTTTGGGACTATTCAGAGTAGACCCAAACCTCTGCAAGTTGTAGAGAGAGAGAAATCAAAGAGTAATTATATATTATTAGCATTAAGTAGTGTTGACAAAACGACCTGTTGGGGGCCAGAGACAGCATTTCTGATGACAACTCCCATGGTGATTGACCAGTTGTATGAGTATGCTGCTGGAAAGAAGGTCAACTGTAAGTTAGCCAGCAGAGTGCCAGCCAGCCCTGAGTGTACAATTCAAGTTCAGTGTGTGTACTTGTGTGTAGTGTGCTTTTTCAACCCGCGTCTTCTATTTTCATTAGCAATTAGAAGATCTTTCACAAATTTCTATAAGCATTAGTGGGTTGAGTTTAAATATCAGTACATCAGGCAGAAGGAGTTAGATCACAGGGGACTGGTGTCCACTGGGACTATTCTCATAACATCCAGACAAAACAGGTTGAGGAGGATTTGCATTTTCATTATTTATCAGAATCGTATTTCATTTGGCTGTGCATTACTTTGGTTGAAATGTGTTATCTGTAACCTCATGTGTAGTGAAATTCTTCTGTAACTTTGGATTAAAGGTATTTATGGTCTTTACGTTTGTTTGATTTTTAAGTAAGTTATTTCTTTTGTAGACCTGCTGATGGTATGGTTCCATCCTTCTGACCTCAGCATCTTATCTTTTTAAGAACTTTTGTTTCCAATATTGTTATTTTAAATTGTGGTTGAAGCAATAGAAAATTGAAATATGGATTGTGCATGACTGTGTCTTGAGTGTAAAAATATTGCAGTTTGAAACTTGGACCTAAAGTATTGCAAATAAAAATGACAAACATCAATGAGCTGGTGCTTCTCTCTTCTGTCACCTTCCCACCCACCTCTTGGCTCTGGCCACTTTACCTGTCTCATGGATTGGAATACAGTACTCTCTCCCAAATAAGGAGGCAGACAAATGCAAGTCTTTTGAGCCACACACTAAATGTTCTGAAAATTCTGACACTGAGTAATTCAGACCCAGAATTTCCATCTGGTTATTCCATGGAATAACTCAGAGGTTAATGTGTATACTCAATTTGGCACAAAAACCTGGTAGAGCCAAGAGACAGAAGAAGTAAAAATCCCCCCCCCCAATTATTTGTTAGTTTTTCATTAATTTGTTCATGTATTTGTACATTGATTCATCTAATAAATTCTTATTGAACATTTACTACAAAATTTCAGG
Organism: Solenodon paradoxus; assembly: GCA_004363575.1. Classification (NCBI taxonomy): domain Eukaryota; kingdom Metazoa; phylum Chordata; class Mammalia; order Eulipotyphla; family Solenodontidae; genus Solenodon; species Solenodon paradoxus. Next base: position 90,210 of record RJWH01003938.1, read on the forward strand.
CAATACACCTGGATCTGAGGTAGCAAAGTAAGCAAAAACAGAGTTCTTGCTGACTCAGTAGCCTTTAGTTTGGAGAGTATGAAGATATTACAACATAGTGAATACTACAAAGGAGAAATAGACAAAGTATGAGTGTGTTCAGTATGAGGGGAAAAACTGACAAGTGGGAAAGATAATGATAAACTTCTCTAATAAGGGGACTTTGAGTTGAAATATGAAAGAAAAGTAAAAGTAATGTAGACAAACCAGGATAGGAAATGGGGAGTATAGGGATACAAAATGCAAAACTAAAATAAAATAGAGAATATAATTGGTATCAACAGAGGCTTCTTCATCCTTTGTAATCTCACCACCCAATAATGATTAAAGATTTGAGGAAGGGAGTTGTTCTTAGAAATCTGAATATTTTGCATAATTGCTTCCGTTTTGTAATGTTGTCTGGATTTACTAGAGCAAATAAAGACAGAAGACCTGCAGACACAAATACAGAATGCTGTAACCCCAGAAATATTCACCAAAATGACATATAAATATTACTATGTTGATGTCTTGCCTTTTTCCCTAAAACCACCATATGAAAAACAATTTTATTCTCATTTAAAACAATATATTGCTTAGGTAGCCAACCATATAGTTAGGATTTTATTATAAAGAAAATGTGTACATTGCTGTGTCATAAGCAGGAACATTATGAAATCTGATTAATATTTTCCTTTGTAAATTTATTTGTATTGAGGTAGCAATAATTTATAAAATAGTATAAGACTATATGTTCAGGTTAACTTCATTAAATACATAACACACCATGCCACCACCAAATTTTGAATAGTCTTCCACCACTGTCTGTTGGTCCCACAGTGCCCGTTGCTCTAAGCTCCTACCTGTTTCCCCTCTGGTAATCCCAAGGACTAGCTTTTGTTTTATCTGTTTATTTTCTTTGTTTCTTTAAATTCCACATATGAGTCAGATCATCTGGTATTTGTCTTTCCCCTTCTGACTTATATCACTCTAGTTCCATCTATATTGTCACAAATGGCAGGATTTCCTCTTTTTATGGCTGTGTAGTATTTCACTGTGTATATGTAACACTTCTTTTTAATCGTTTGATTATTTGTTTGCATTGCTATATGATTTTTATGATAGTGAATTTGTACCTCAGACTGTGTATATTTCACACTATACCCACCACCAGAGTTCTAGTGCCCTTTACCACCATTATCTTAACTCCTTCATCCCTTTTTCCCTGACCCCTTCATATCTCCCTGGTAGCCACTATCTTTCATCCTACGAATTTTATTTTAATTTTCCATTGTCCTTTTCCTTTATAGTCCACATATGAGTAAAACCATCCTGCACTTCTCTTTTTCTTTCTGACTCTTTTTGCTTAGCATATCTTCCATTTCCATCCAGGTTATTGCAAAGGGCACATTTTTGTCTTTTTGAGCAGCTGCATAGAATTCCATTGAGTATATAGACCACGGCTGCTTTATACAGTCACCTGCTGTTCTGTGTTTTGCTTTCCCGTGTTTTTCACTTGTTTTTGTTCTTTCCTGTTGATCCTATCTTTGCTTCTATTTCTGTTTTACTATGTGTCACCATTCTTTGGGTTTGGTGGGTCTTTGATTTTGTTTGCCCGATTGTAGAACTCCTTTCAACATTTCATGAAAGTCAGGTTTGGTGATAGAAAAATTCATTAACTTTCGTTTATCATTGAAGACATTTATTTCTCCATCATATTTGAATGATAATTTTACTGAGTAGAGTATCCTTGGAAGCTATTTTTTGTCTTTTAATATTTGAATAAGTCAGTTTTCTCTCCTGGCCTGTAGGGTTTCTGCTCAGAAGTCTGATAATAGCCTATGATAGCCTGACGGGATGTAGGTTAGACATTTTTTGTCATCATTGACTCATCTTAGTTTTCTATGACCTATCTTAGTATAAGTTTCTCTCTCTCTTCTATGAGGATCACCTCTGTGTTTTCCTTCAATTCTGAAATTTATTCGTCTGCAAAACTGAGACTATTTATGGAAATTTCCATGTTTGTCTTTAATTCATTGACTATTTTTCATATCAAACAGTTCTATCTGGATTTTCTTTTATGACCTCAATTGCTTTGGTGAAGTAGTACTTCCAATATATTCTTTTCTGAGGTGTTAGATTTGCCTTTTAACATAGTTAATTGTGCATCCTACAGATAATCCTGTTTTTTTATAACTATTTCTCTGAATTATTTCTGTTAAGTTGTCTCAGTCAGTGTTTTTATATTGATTCTCAGGGAAGTTCCTGTTCTTTTCATCTCTTTGAGTCATTCATTTTTGGTTTTGGGTGATTCGGGTTTTAGTGTATTTTCTGTCCTGCCTTTTCTGCCCTGCATTTGGTGTCATGGCTTTGTCTCTTTGTTTATTTCCTAGGCAGTGGTGACTGTGGGTGGTCTTGGGAAATGTGGTATCCATGCGCAGGGTCACCCTTTGCTAGTTCTCAGCTCAGCAGCAGGCTGGGTCCTTTATGCAGAAGTGGATGTAGTTGTTCAGCACCAAAGTGGGCAGAGTTATGCAGTGCAGTGGTATGTGTGACTGCTGCTCTTCACTTAGGGCAGCCTGCCTGGTTCCTCTTGACTGGTGGGCAGGGTTGCGCAAAGTGGTGGCGGTTGATGAATGTGGTCAATCTGCTCTGGGTCAGGCAGCAGGGTGGGCAGAGTTCTGCCTCTTGCTTGGCTGGTGACCAGCATGCAGGTTTTTGTTTTCCTTTAAGAACTCTACCTCTGAGAAAAGGACCATTTGAATAGGCTCTATTTACTTTCTCCCTGTGCCATCTTGTTTGTCTGTGTACACATATGTATGTGTACATGTTCAAATATCCATGTATGTATGTATACCTATACACACATTTTAACCAGTTGAGAAAGAGTTATATGCATAATTTCCCTTTACTTGTTAAAAATTTACTGTGTATTTTCCATGAACAAGAAATGTTATACCTAACTGCAGTACTGTTACCAAAATGAGGAAATTGAATGTTATCTTCATACCATATTCCAGTTATCCAATAATATATCATTTGTAGTAAACCATTTGTTTTACTCATCACTCTACTTGGAAAATTCTTAATTAGTAAAGTCATCTACATAATGTTCAATTTTTATATTATATCTGGCATCAAAGTTCGTGGGTCACACAGTAGAGATTCCAAGACCACATTACTGAGAACATTCATTCATTTAGTGTCTATCAACACTGTTGCCACTACTTTTTGCTAATCCTATACCAATTCCACTGCCCTATTGCTACTGTGCTTGCCACCATACTCATCTATATCTGCAATAGCTACACCAGTCCCTCATGCTAGGTAGTACCCTCTGGGTAATGCTTTGCGGTGACTCATCCACTTGAATTTCATAGCATATTTATGCTTATTTGTTTTATTTTCTATACCTGACAACAAAAACATCTCCATGACACTAACCCATTCTACTACATCTTTGGATACATATTAGTGGTTCTTTTCCCACTTCTGGCAGATCATTGTGTTATAGTTCTTCTAGCTGACAAAAGCCAAGCGTATGCTTTTGGAAGTATTATAGGCAAATTTATTACTCACTGGCCCAACTGGAGTTCCCTTCAAAAGACTGAGCCCCGAATGAAAGTGGAGGTACACTTTTATAGGTTTAGGGACACAAAAAGATGCAAATTAAAGTGGTAGTGACAAGCAGGAAATCAACTAAATTGTAAATTCTCCACATAGACAGAATATCAGTAGGATTTCGGTTGCAAATAATGAGAAAAGTTTGTATCTTATCAGTTGTCTGTGCATTTCGAGAGACAAAGGGGTGCAAATTAAGGCCCACAATTGTAAATTCTCTGCATAGACAGAATAAGCATAAGATTCACTTGCAAATAATTAGAGAAGTTTGTGTCTATTAGCTCTGTTGTCATGGCTACTAGAATGGTGGGAAAGTCCCTCCTCCCCTTTCTTCATTCCAGTGATTTTCTTGGCGGTGGGAAATGGCAGCATGGTGGTGGGAAAATGGTGGCCGAGTTTTCTCCTACATTCAAACCATAGAGGTTCTCTTTTCCTGAGGCTGTTCAGGTCAACATGTTCATATCTCAGTCCCTTTAGGGTCAGTCACCTCCCATAAAAGTTAGTCTGCAGCATTTGCTATAGCCATTCATTTATAAATTTGCATATTTTCCCAAAAATCCCTACTTGGAGTAAAAAGGAAATACACGATTTGATTCCATTCTAAATGCACTTTAATGCTTTAACTAGTGTATGCTGATCTTGTTTCCGAGGTAACATATATCCCACAAGGTAAAAAGCAGCAGACTCTGGTAAGGAGTAAGGGGCACACAGGATCTCTTTATATTCATTCTTACAACTAAATGTGAATCTAAAATTATCATGATAGAATTTTTAATAAAAACCAACAAACTGTATGAAAGTCCCTCCACTATACTTCAGAGATTGTGGCAAGGAGATAGGGTGCAGGCTGCTTATCATGCCCAGCCCACTTCCACAAACAAGTACCAATTATCTTATCAAGAAGTTCCTCACTAACTCAATTCTACCAGTCACTGATCATGCTCACTTTAGAGGATTTCCCACTTTCTCTTCAGGCACTTCTGAGGCCTCACTAGGTAAGCAGGGAACTTAAATGTTATTATTTATGAGTTCTTCCATCTGGGCATGGCTTTATTGGTTCCTCAATCTACAGTCTCACATGAGAACAAAATTCAGAAAAGAAGCAATTTAATTTTACAACAGGTAAAGGTGAATTGCTCTATGTTAAAATATATGAGTAAAATGACAAAATCTAATATTATACTGCAGAATAATGCTCTTGATTATTTTGTCCTTAATTCCAACAGTAGACACAAATGAATAGCCCCACCGTATTTTCCACATTTTGATTCTTAACTCTTTTGAACATAAATTAGCAAATGATAATTAAAATATCTTTCATGTTTAAATGTATGTGTTTGATCCCATTAGAGGACCCATTCTAAGATGGCAGACTCTTAACATCTTGAGCTAGCCTCCTCCCTATAGGCACAAACAAAGCACACTCATGTAGAAGCTATGACCCTGAAAAGGAAGGAGGACAGGCATCTCCACAAAGAGGAAAGACATACATCTTCACTAACAATAGAAGAAACTAATTTGCCTCAGCATCATGCTGCCCTATTTGGAGACACCCAGGGTCCCAGATAGAGACAAGTGATACTGAGACCGTCCCCAAGCTGAAGAGCTTTCCCTTGTGGTGGTTGCCCCCATATCTAAGAGCTGGCTTTCATAGAACCAAAAACCCCATTGAGGTGTGGAAAGAATAGCCTCCTTGTGAACCAAGATGCTACTTCCATTCAGTGCAGGCACTGGAGGCTGCCATTGCAGGAAGGTGGCAGTGACAAACATCTATCCCTTCTACTATTAGTGCACTTGTGCCAAACTGTTGGTGCTAAGAGCTGTCTTTCCAAAGACTGCCAGAGAACAGACAGATGTAGAGCATCTATGCTGAGATTTGAATGGGTTACAGCAAAGAACATTCCATTTTCAGCTCTCTCAAGGAAGATAATTGGAGCAACATTTTCTACCCCACCTGGGGCTACTGCTCAGTAACTATGCTATTTGCTTGGCACTTCCTAGAACATTACTGCCAATATCCAGGGCTTATTTATCTCCCTGCTGCTGAGACTACCACTCCTTTGCCGGACTGAAAGATTTTTCACAGGGGATTGTGCTTTACTACAAGAATGTCCTGATTCTCTCCTATGGCTTCTATAGAGACTGTGCCCTGCTTGAGGACTGAGCCCACAATTCTTAGGTCTCTGTGTTTCTACCTTTTTTCATGCCTGTGAATCTGGGAAAAACCTCTATATTCTCTACCCCAACATCAACCCTGTAGACTGAACTCTGAGGCCTGAAGACAGGGCTGGCTCTAGAACTTCAACAATTCCGATGAGTGTTGAGATCACAAACCTAAAGAAAGCTTATCATTTCTGCCCAGCACCCATTGTTGTACAACTTGATACCATGACACAAGATCTATATATCAGGGAAGTCTAACCCATAGAGATAAACACAGAGTGGCTAACAAATTGAAGAGAAATATTCATGAAATGATGGACCAAATCAAAACCCTTGGTGAAAATCCAAATGCAACATAATTAAGTAAGCTACATTGTAAAATCTTTAAAACAATAGTTCTAATGATACTGAAATCAGAAAAACAATGAAGGAACAAAAAGAGAAGTACAACAAAGAGAAAATTCATGGAACTAAAGAAAACAATAGCTGAGCTAAAGAGCACAATAGAGGGGCTTAACAGTAAGATGGAAGAAGCCTCTAATAGAATAAGCAAAATAGAAGATAAAACAATGGAATGTACCCAAACAGGTCAGCAAAGAGAAAAAAAGTATTAAAAAAAAGAAAAAAACATATGAGACCTATGGGGTCCCAAAAGGAGAAGAGATAGAAAGGAGCAGAAAATGTATTGGAAGAAATAATAGTTGGGAATTTTCTTAACCTGAGCAAGGAGATAGAGCTACAGACCAAGGAAGCTCAAAGAGCTCCAGACAAAAAACCCAAACAGACCTACACCAAGAAAATCATCATTAAAATGACAACAATGCAAGGTAAAGAAAAATAATTTTCTTAAAGGAGAGGTGAAAGCAGAAATGAAGATGAGTAAGCAGGCAGACAGGCAGAAAGGGAAAGGAAGAAGAAGCATTTATTTATTTTATTTAGTTGTTCATCCTGGCTGCTACCCCCAGCGCCAGGACATGAACCCAGGTCCTTGGGATGCATGTGGCTCACACCAGCCAGAGGTGGTAGATTTAACTGCTAAACCACTAAGGCATACCTAAAGAGAGAATCTTAAAAGCAGCTAGAGAAAAATGAGTTACTTACAAAGGAGCCCCCATAAGACTTGTCAGTGGATTTTTTAGCTGGAACTTTGAAGGTCAAAAGCAATGTCATGATATATTCGAAGTGCTCAAAAAAAGTCTTTCAACTAAGGCTACTCTACCCTGCTAGATTATCAGTTAGAATCGAAGGAATGATAAAGAGCTTGACAGGCAAGTATTAGAGGAATTTATCACCACAAAACCAGCCTTAAAAATATGCAAAATGAAGTTCTGTAAAATGAAAAGAAACTCCACTTAGCAGCAAGAAAATAAAAATATAAAATGTGGGGAGGACAAGTATAAAAATAAGAACTGTCAGAATGTGGTCAAGAGTAACCTGCTTTCAATTTAAAACAGGATATAAGTACAGAAACTTTTGTGATAACCCTAGGGTAACCTCAAAACATAAATCTATAGAAATAAAGAACAAATGAAAAGGGAAACTTAACATGACATAAAGGCTTTTAAATCACCCAAGAAGACAAAGAAAAGAACAAAGGTACTATCTGCAAAAACACCCAGAGTCCAATTGACAAAATGGCAATAAAAATTTACATATAAATAATCACCCTAAATGTTAAAGGCATATAGCAGCCAGATTTAAAAAACGTAGTACAACTTTCTGCTGTACGCAGGAAACTCATCTAGATGCAAAAGATAGACACAGGCTCAAAGTCAGTGGCTGGAAGGCAACTCTGAAGTCAAATGGTAATCTAAAAACCAAAAATTACAGGACCAGCCATACTTACATCAGATAAAATAGGCTTCCAACTAAAGATAACAAAAGACAGGGATGGGCATTACATAAAAATTAAGAGGTCCATTCATCAAGAAGACTTCACTTTTATTACTTACATACATGCACCAAATGAAGAGGTACCAATATACATAAAGCAATTATTAAGAGAACTCAAGAGAGACATTAACAGTAATAAAATAATAGTAGGAGACCTCAAACCTCACTTGCAGCAATATACATATTGACTAGGTAAAAAATTAACAAGGAAATAAATTCTTAAATGACAAATTAGAACAGACGGACTTAATAGACATTTACCAAACACTTTATCAAACAAGTGCAAAATTTACATTTTTCTCATGAGCTCATAGAACATTTATGTCTTCTTTGGAGAGATATCTATCCAATTCTTTTGCCTATTTATTGAATGGGTTGGCTTGTTTTTCTGTTGTTGAGTTTTATGAGCTCTTTTTAAATTTTAGATATTAACCCTTTATCAGATGTATGATGTGCAAATATCTTCTCCCAGTCGGTAGATTGTTCTTATGTTTTGACGATTGTTTCTTTCACTGTGCAGAAAGATAAGTACCAGATGTTCTCACACATATGTGGACTACAAAAAAACAAAGCAAAGGAACAGACTAAAGAAAAGTCAGTCCTTGGACATTGACAATAAAACCAAGGTGATCAGCGGAGAAGGGTGTGTGGGAGTGAAGCAAGTGGTGGTGGGAGTCCAATGAACAATAGTGGAAAACTTGATAATTTTGTGATGGGCAGGTTTTATTTCATGTATTTGACAAATAATGAACCCACACATACAGGCATGTATTGTTTTGTAAATCCAAGTTAACTCAATAAATTTAAAAATAATAAATAGATGTGAGTTTTTCTGGTTATTTAATTGAGATACTCTTTCAGCATTCAAGTAAATACCCAGAATTACCAAAGTTTACCCCTTTGGGAAGATTTTGTTTCCTGATTTTACTGATAGATTACCACTTTCATCCTTGAGGTTTTTTTTTTGTGTGTGATTTTGAATTGTATTTTTCAACTGTTTTTTGGTTGGTTTTTTTTTTGCCTAAACAGAAGTATACATGTCAACTTACTTTTACAATGTTTTTATTATAAAGTTGACTGTGGAAAAGACAATATTGCCCCAGTTTAATAATTAGAGTCTTATAATTCCTTTGGATAAATACTATCTGTATTCCATATGTCACCCTCAATTTCGCTAACACCAACACATCTAGCACCATAGTTAAATAAATATCATAGAGTATGAAGGTACATAATACCAAATATCAAGCAATAAAAGTTTTATCCCTCACATTGGGAAACAATCCCAAAAGGACTGTGCAAAACCCTCATTTATTAATTTTTCAGTTTTATGGAAGTACCTCTGCTTTAAAAAAGTTTCATTGATGACATTTTGATTTATTTATTTACCAATAACACAGGCATTTGTATTAATATTAGAGCTGTCTATTGTACCATAATAAATATCTGTAATCTAGAGCACTTCGCTTTCATTATTATTCATAAGAGGAGGAAAGGCATCAAATTCCAGCATTAATAAAATCCTATAACTCCTTGATAACTCTTTTGTCATCTTTCCTAACTTGTTATCTATATGATTTTGAGTTATTAACACCTTAGGCTCTCCTTCATATGGATGTTAATCATTGCAATTTATAGGTTATTAAAGAAGTCTAAGCCTTAATGTCATCTGAACTACCATCTGACTATGCGCATATGCTGGTTGTGCTGGACTAGTGCTTTCTGTGGCCATCCAGGAGTCGTTCCTCCAATGGGAAAAGTGAAGACCGGCACATGGTGACAGGCATATTGATCAATAATATGTTTTATACCCACTTCAATTTGCTCACTTTCTCAGATCTTCAGGTTTTCTACCATCTTTTTTCCCAACATCTTGGCATCAATAATTGAAGGAGCCTCAGCTTCCAAGTGTCTAAGAATTAAAGTAATTAACCTTGCCTGAAAGGCCACTTACTTTGTTGACCAACATGTGTTTGTAACCCAGTGACTTTCCCTTAATTACCTATTGACTGGTGTATACACACTGCCTCACTGTGCCCATCTATAGGGCAACAATTTTGGGCTACCCAAAGAGGCCTTGAGTTCTTCAACAGCACACAGCAGCCCTTCATGCAGCTCCTACCATCATACTTTAGCACTATATGTTTCTAGTAGTTTCCCTTTTAGCTATATATTGTTTACTAAATTTCCATGCCTCCAACTTCTTTCCATATAGGAGTCTCTTGTCAGAAAAGAGTACCACTAAAAATAAAATGAGAGTAAAATCATCATTTGTAGTAGGGCAGTAACCCTGTATCAAAAATGCTCCACTCTGGTTCTCGCCACCTCTACTGCTCCACCCTCAATTAGACTCAATCAGGTGCTGTCAATTTATTTCAATTTAATATCAAATTGTGAATCCTCTTAGGTTAGTACTGGTATTAAGAGTTTATATTTCAGAGTTAGAACTGCATTTCATTCTTAAAATTTTATTTTCCTTCATTATAAAGAGGGTAAAATATATCAAGAAGTTCTAAAGAATTATAAGGTCAATATTTCAAAATATTTATTTGGGTATATCATATTTAGTAAATGGTAGCTATTCTTAATTAGCTTTTCAAAATTATCCTAGCCAACTGGAACACCTTCAATACTAGCCATTGCTTGGAGTGAATTTTGAACTCACAGAAATGTTTCCTCCACAATGCCGTAACCATTGCTAGAGAACTTCTGTTTCTCTACAGGAAAAACCTAGGTAGATCTCAGTTGGTGGAATGTTCAGATAGTGTGTGTATGCACCCCAATCTTTTCCATCTACATCCAAAGGCAAGAAATCTTTGTTCACTAACATTAGTGGCTTGCTTCTGGTGACAGCATCAGTTAGGCTGTGCGCATGGGTAAGGATTTGTCCTTTACAAACCAAGCCAGTGCCTCTCATTTATATTTCAAGTTCCCATTAACCTTTGGATGAAATGACCAGATCTTTAATAATTACCAAGTCTCTTATATTACCATAGCCACTGAGTGACAATCTTAAAATCACAAGATAAAACTTGGGAATATTCAGTGATTTCAATGTATTTTATCAAGAGGTATTATAGCATCCATATAGACATGGTTGACTTATCATTTAATTGTACAATTAAAATCAGACAGCTTTATTGTATTTATATTTCACTTCAAGGATGCTAATTAAAAAGACACTACATGATTGTGAGTGAGTGAGAAGGTATGAGTGTGTATATAACATGATCACTTCTTAACACATTTACTGTAAGCAGTCTGATCCAAGTCTTGGATCTCATATTTGGATTGTTGCAATAGCATCTTAACTGGTCTTCTTGATTGTGCCTTTTCATGCTTAACTATAATCTTGACATGACATTGAACATAAATAAAAAATATTCAATGGTTCCATATTTCTTTCAGAATAAACACAAAGTCCTTAGAGTTATTTCCAAGGCCTTTCAGGATATATACCACACCCTTACTTTCTCACTGCATCTCCATCTATCTCCCTTTCACCCATTCTGCTCGAGGTATACTTGTTGTTTACTATTCCACAAACGTGTTTGCTTCAGAGCCTCTGTGTTCCTCCTGATTAGAAAATTTCCCTCAGATATTCACACATTTCATGTCTCACTTCTTTCAAGTCTTTTATCAAATGTTTCTTTTTTTAATGAGACCTAACCTGACAACCCTATTTCAATTGCACTTTCCAGAACTCCTATACTTTCTCTCCTCCTTTTCACCATGTCTGTAAACTTCTACACTCTTCCATCTATTGATTTTTTTTCTATTGTCTGACTCCTCCCAGTTGAATGTAAGCTCCATGAGGGCAAGTATCTTTTCTTTTTTAATTCTCGGAGTCATCCCCAAACACATAGTAGTCACTTGATAGAACTTAGTTGATTAAGTGAACGTTAGTTGTTCCTTTCTTCTTAAAAGCTGTCTGCTCTTGTTCTGTGACAACTCTCTCCTGACCATTTTTCCATCTCTTTGTACTTCTTCAGTTCCCTTTTTGGAATAATGCCTTTAGTCATAATTTACAAACAGTGTCCCCCTGGTTTCATTCCTTGTTTATTTTATTTATACCCATGTCTTCACCTATATAATAACTCCCAATTAATATATCCCCTTTAAGCTTTAGACACTAACTATAAATCCATCTACCTACTTGGAATCTATAATAGTGTGTTTCAAAGACACTTGATAGTCAAGTTGTCTGAAATAATGCATTTTCTCATAATCACTATATCAGATTCTCACTCCATGATATTATTGTCATCCCTACAGGTCATAAATCTAGGAATTAGCCTGGAATTTGTCCTCATCTTATTTACTCCTTCGATTTCCTTGGTTATCAAGTTCTCTTGATGACTCATACCAAATACTTCTTAAATATCCCTTATTCTTTACCACCACTACAACTGGAGAGTGTTACAGTCATACAAGAAAATGAAATGAAGGCCTGATTAACTTGCCTCTCAGCTTCCTGAAGGAATGAAACTCAACTTCCATTTTTGGCACTCTTTTGACTCACTTCCTGTTAGAGTGTTTTTTTACAAAATGTAAATCTGACTAGGTAGCTATCCTTATAAATCCCTTCATTGAAGTTTCTGACACCATCATATGTCAGACCTCTGGCTCACCGCTGCATTTCTTTCCTGTGGATTCTCACATCAAGCTAAAGAGCTTGTCTAATACTCTCTGAATAGAAACCATGACCCCTATTTATAGATACATGGTGAGATATGGGAACCACACAATGAAAGTCACATCAAGAAATTAAAATTAGTGATCCCTACATCAGTAGAAAGTAGAGGAAAAGATGGCGAAGAACATTGGCTGCAATTTATGGTTGCAAAGTTTTCTTATATAATAATCTTGTAGGAAAAACGTATAAATCCAAATGAAGCAATTAGTTCTTAGGTGGAGAACTCAGTATCATGAGGAAGAGGAGGCATTCTTGTACTGACTATCATTCAGAAAAATCATACCATGTTCTCTATTCTATGATGTTTGGATTTGTCCTTCAAGTTAACTACAGGTCAATCTCCAACTTAGAAGGTCAGCTAATTCTTCTCAGCTAGATGCTTTAAGAAGCCATGGTCCTTTATCAATGACCTGGATGAGTTTGACATATGCATAGTCCTTGAAAATGGTGCTATAGTTGTCTAAAGATAGACACACAGGATCTTCCTCTTCCTCTATAAAATAAAATGTGTTCTTGCACTATTATCATCAAGCATTTAGAACCACATGAAAAACTCTACACTGAAATCCCAAAGTATAACTGTTGTTGGTTTGGCTACAAGTCCAGTCCTGAAATAAAAGGCAATGTCTTATTTTGAGCAGAGCCCCTTTGGTTCCAGGTCAGCTTGAATAGAGACCCTGGCACAGACTATGGACTTCCCGTGTGACTCTCAGTACACTGAAAACAACTCAACAGCCTAAGAGGGTCCAAAGAAAGGAGATGAGATCTCTCTCCCAAATGTTGGCAGCAGGATTATAAAAGAGTTTTAACAGACTTTTTCATACTCCTAGTGGTTTCAGAGCATAAAAGCAGTGTACATATCAAAAGTTCTGAAGCTAAAACAACTTTAATTCAAGTCCCAAATCTGCCACCTAAACAACACTCTAAGTTTTATACAATTTCATAAACTCCCTGGCTTTCAGTTACTCATCTGTATAACTGTATCTATATACTCAGCTCACGTAAATATTGTTGCAAAGATTAAATGAGATCATGTTGTGGGGAAATACCAAACATAGCACAACAGCATGCTTTTTATAGATGGTAGTTTTTCTCTACCTTTACCAGCCTCTGAGTGAATGAAAAGCCAAGAATCCTCAGGAATAGAGCTGCCCCTATTTTATATAGTTCAGTTCTAATAGCACGGTCTTAGTTTCTGTAAAAAGGCTCTAATAGAAATAACACAAGATAGAATAGGATACTTACTAGTGAGGGTGGGGAAGAGTGCTTAAAATGGGCCTAGTACAGCATTTTATCAATAATAATATTATTTTACTTTTATCTAAAAAGTAATGCATATCTCATGTTCATTTTGCTGTTGTTAAGTTTAAATGTTATTTAGTTATCATTAAGAAGAAAATATTTCCTAAACTGATCTCCAAATTCACTACATTCCCTGTCAAAATCCATCTGTGTTCTTTGCAGAAATTGCAAGTTTACTCTGAAATGTAAATTGAAGTATAAGAGACCCAGAATAGCTAAAACAATTTATCAGGAGAAGGACAAAATTGTTGATTTCAAAACTTACTACAAAGCTACAGTAATCAAGATATTGTAATACTGGCATCGGACAGATTCATGACCCAATGGAATAGAATTGAGAGTCCATAAACAGACCCATATATTTATGCTCAATTGGTTTTCAACAAAGTGCCAAGATTATTCAATAGATGAAAGAACAGTTTTTTAGACAAATAGTGCTGGGACAAATGGATAGCCACATGCAAACAGATGGATTTGAACACTTGCCTTATGACATATACAAAAATTAGATCAAATGGATCAGAAATGTACATGTAAAACATAAAACTGCAAAACTGTTAAAACAATACAGAGGCGTGAGTTTTATGACATTGGAATAGGCAATGGTTTCTTATATATTACACCAAAACCTTAGCAAAAAGGGAAAAAAAGGGCTATCATCAAAATTTTTAAACTTTGTGCTTTTAAAGATACCATCAAGAAATAGAAAATACAACCACAGAATGGGAGAAAAGATTTGCAAAATCACTATCTATTAAATGAGTTAGATCCAGAATATATACAAAGAACATTTTCAAGTTGATAATAAAAAATAACTCGTATTAAAATTAGGCAAAGCATCTGAACAGACATTTTCCAAAGAAAATACACAAATGGCCAGTAAGTACATAAAAAGATGCTCAACATTAACATTATTAGTCATAAGAGAAATTCAAATCAAAACCAAAAGATTGCTGCATATCCACTAGGATAGAAATAATCCAGAAGACAAATAATAGCAAGTATTGACAAGGAAGTGGATAAATTGAAACACTTCTACTTTGCTGGTAGAAATGCATAATGGTGCAGCTGCTTTGAAAAACAGTCTTTCAGTTACTCACATATTTAAGCATAGAGTTTCCATGTGAGTCAGCAATTCCACTCCTAGTTGTATACCCAAGACAACTGAAAACACATGTCCACACAAAAACTTGCACACAAATGTTCACATCACTATTAATAATGTGAATATTACTATTAATAATCACCAATAAATGGAAACAATCTGTTTCCATCAACTAGTGAATAGATAGATGAAATATGGTATAGACATACAATTGGATATTATCTGGTATAAAAAGAAATTCATACTACAATATGGATCACCTTTAAAAATGCTGTGTAAATGAAAGAAGCCAGACAAGAAAGATCACATAGTGTATAATTCCATATATAAGAATAGGCAAGAAATTCATAGAAACAGAAAGTAGAATAGTGATTTCCCAGGGTAGAGGCAAAAGGGTTTGGGAGAAAGTAGGGAGTAAATGTTAAAGAAAACAAGATTTGTTTTGGAAGTGATATAATTATTCTAAAATTGTGACAGATGCTGAACTGTGAAATATACAAGAAACCATTGAATTGAGCACTTTAAATTGGTTAATTATATGGTGTGTGAATTATGTATCAAAACTATAATAAAAGTCATGTCTGTGTATTATAAAATCATGAGAAAATTCAGAAAAGAAAAGTAATTTCCATTGACCTTTAAACAGTTTTGTTTCCCAACTGTCCTTGGGGTTGACTATGTCAAAAATCCCTCTCCTAAAATATAAGACTTCTCATGATTTCTTCTGTTTACTTCTCAAGCATCTTTATCATTCCCACACTGGCACCATAAGTTTCAGCCATAGCCAACTATTTTCTCCATACATTCTACACTCTACTGCAAGTTTATGCATTTAACGCATCATTCTCATTGCTTGTAGCTATTGATGCCTCTCTTCTTCGTTTGGTTAATTGTATTCATCCATAAGGATTAGTTTAGCAATCACTTCAACTAGAAGGCTTTCCTTGACTCCTAGAATTAGGTTTACCTCCTTGGTATCTAATAGTCCTCTGTCCTTATTTCTATCAAATCAGTCATAGTCTATAAATTTTTAATTAAATTATAAGATTATAATACGCTATGCCAACTAAAAACTGGAAAAAAAATGAACAGAGCCTCAAAGATCTTTGGGGCAATATCAAAAGGTCTCTAAAATTCATGTCACTGAAGTCCCAGAAGGAATAAAAAAGGGATTTATGTAGAAAATGATTTTTCAATAGACAATTACTGAAAAGTCCCAAGATTTGATCAACGGCATAAATTAAGAGATTCAAGAATTCAGTGAACTCTAAATGCTATAAACTTAAAATAATCATTCCCACAAAGAGAATAAACTATTTAACACCAAAGAAAATATTCAAAGCAACTAGAGAAAAATAGCACATAATATATTTTACAGCAATAATTTTAAATACTCAAGATTTATCACCAGAAACCATAAAAGGCAGAAGAGAGGAATGAAGTTTTTAAATTGCTGAAAGGAAAGAACTGCCAAATCAGAATTCTATATCCAGTGAAAATATCCTTCACAATTAAAGCAAAATAAAGATATTCTTGAATGAAGAAAAATGAAGAGAATTCATCAACAACTCCAAGAGGAAGTTTTTCAGATACCAAAAGGACTCTTAGAACCTCAGGAAAATTAATAAAGAGAAAAATAAATATAAAAGACCGTTTTTCCTCTTAAATTCTTTAAAACATGTATTATTATTGAAAACAAAAATTACAATGTTGTCTGGAGAATTTTTTAGTATATTTAGAAATAATGCCTATGAAAGCTTTAAAAGATTAGTGGAAGAGGTGAAGTGGTTAAAAGGCTTCAATTCTTACATTTACGTCAAAATTCAGTTATTATTTAAAAAATACATACATGCAACCTATATTTTGATCAAGATGAGAGTAGTTCCAAAATAATTGATATAGCATTACTCTTAAAATTTTATTCAGGCTACTTTGTATTCCTTTCTTCTCTCTCCTCCTTACTTCTCCAGGCAATGAATGCTATATCTTTATTTTACTATAGATTGGTTTTCATTTTCCAGATTTTTCATGAATGGAATCAGGCTAAATACAGCCTTTTTTCTACCTGGTTTCTTTCACTCAGCATAATTCTGTTGATATTCATTCACGTTGTTGTAAAAGATATATTGGCAACTTACTAATGTAATAGATTCCTTTGAGGAAGACCTAGTCTACCAATACATAATATGAATACATATATAAGTTAGAGAGGTGAAGATGCTGAGAGAAACATTTGGTATACTAGCTGCTTAGTTTTTGGTACAGTATTATGGGCACACAGTTGGTAACACAGATGTAGGTATGATATTACCGCTTTCTGGTGGACATCATTTTTTCATAAGAAAAGTTCAAGATTAGGAGTCAGTAGATATGATTATATGACTGATAATCATATGTTTACCAGCTGAGCAAACATGAGTGTGTTATTTAGCTTCTCTGTTCCTTAAAGACCTTATCTTTGAAAAGCAGCACCTCATTTGGTAGCATTAATATGTAGGCATTGAAATGAGTTCAGGTATATGAAGCATTAAGCATGGAGTCTGACACATAGCAGACAATCAAAAAGTGTTATTTTCTTTTCTCCTTTACTTTTTATTTGGGGAAAAATTTCTCACCCTTAAAAAAAAAGTTTCTTTGAGCTTAATTGTAATATCATAGTGCCATCTGGTGACCATAAAGAACTATTACATTAACTGCATTGGCTATATCATTTCTGACATAGCTGTACCACATCTATGTACCTATATTTAAGCTATTATCTCAAATGCATCTTGGGGTAGTGCTGCAGAGCCAGGGAATAAGGGCTCTAATTGTCAGGAGTCAGGGCTTAAGGAAAACAGGTAGATGCTGGGAGAGAGGAGTTGGTATTTTCTCTTGTTGGAAAGTGTGCCCTTAACTGATAAGGCCACTATACTCTGGTTTTGAGACCAATCCCAGAAGTGTTTCAATATCATGTAACTCTAAATATCACCAAAATATCAGTCAATATGAAACAGAAGAGGGTCCCTCTCCATTCCCTAATCCCCCACCACCATTTGTATAAAGGCTGTAAGAGAATGCAGCGAAGGCCTCTGCATTTATTGGACTTAAACCTGGGCTCAGGTTGAATGAAATACCCCCACCTTCAGCCCATCTTACTGGCTCCCAAATGCATCTCGACAGATGACTGCTCTTGCCATCTCTCCTATGCCATCAAATCAAGTCAAGACTGATCCGTTTATAGAATGTGAACTTTATTGTGGTTTGGATTATGTAAGGCAGTGTGGTGAAGGCACCGCAGAAGTTACACAGACTGAAAAACGTGGTAGGCAATGAGCAAGCTAAAAAAAAGAAAAGCCCTACAAATACTTTTTAAATGAATTCTAAACTAAGTACTACAGCTATGTTGCTTTTTCTCATCTTTGCAGAAGCACTGAAATATTGTTGGAGGTGGGAGTTGGGGAGGTTTGGGAAAGGCTTCATGGAGGAGGTGGCTTTTATGCTGGGCCTTGGAGGAAGGGCAGAATGTTGATAGATGAGATAGAGGGAAGAACATTTCAGAATGACTGAGTCTAGAGAACATTCCATAGAAGTACTGAAAAAACAAGAGGGCAAACAAATGCCCCCAGGAAGTGAAGCTTCCCAGCTGAGAGAAAAGCCTGAGGGGCCTGGGCTAGGACCCACAGTCTCCAGTGGGGTCTTCAATCCCAATAATATTAGGAGGCACAAGACAACGGGCTTGTTTGTAAACCTAGCAGCAGCAGAAGGTTTCACATTGCAGTCAGGGGTCCCAAATTAGCTGTTCTATGCCTGGATGGATAGTTTGAACTTTCTGAGGTGTGTTGTATGATTTGTTCCTCCTCTGGCCCACTGACTGCCTGAATGGTAGTTCGTGCGCGCCCATGTGCGCGTGTGTGAGTGTAGGTGTGTGTGGACGGGTGGGGGACAAAAGCTTTGTCTCCCACTGCAGCTTCTTCCACTTCTCCCTCTTGTGGCACACAGCTGGCTTCCATTTGAGCTGGAGCTCAGGCCTTTCTCACTGTCTAGACCTCACTGAACTCTAGCTCGATTAAGCACCTAGGAAGCTTCCTCAACATGAAGGTAAAAACCTACTGTGGGGGGTGACTTGGGTTAGGGCAGGACTACACTTTCCGGAGGTGATAATGGTGGCGGTGGTGGCAGAGGTCAGGTGGAGATGAATGTAGGTGGCGGTGGTGATGGCGTTTGTGGTGGCAATGGTGGTCGTGATGGTGGTAAAGGCTGAGGAGTTCTAAGCTGGATCTGTCTGCTGAGAAGTCTGTAATATTCATTCAGGAGCTGGGATGTCAGGCTAGACCAGCTTGGCCTTGATCACCCCTTCTCCTTCCTAACTGCCCTACAAGGAAGACGCACTTTGCACCTGAAAGCAGCAGAGATATGTCGGGTATCCAGGCTGTTCTTGTCCTGCTTGAATTTCACCCCCGGAAGTCCCAGAGATCTTTTCTTGGCAAACATTTTGGCAAACATCCAGATAGGACTGTCACCTCCCCCTGTCCAGCTGCTGGAGGTATATAGGTTATGTAGCTACTGATGCTACTTGGATCAGGAGGTATGGGGAACTTATCAGAAGAAAAGAAAAGTTAATTACTATGAATTTCTTTCTTTCAAAAGATTATGAATCTTAGATAAGACCTGGCATCTGACAGAAAATAGAAGTACGGGAATCTCTGTCAGGATTCTCTGGAGCTGAAGATTTAGAGCTCAGTGAGATCATCGCTGGAAATAACCTTGAAGCTGATATGGCCTTGTTTGACTTTGGCAGTGGGACCACCCTTCTTACGCAAGTACAGAGACTTCAGATCACGGCAGTCACTGGGGTCAGCGTCCAGAGTAATCTGCCCCAGAAACTGATCACAGAATTTTCGGCTGTTCCAGACCTGGAGAGAGAGAGACAAGTCAAGAGTGAACATGAGATTGAACTTTGTCTGGTGGCATCTAGAACCTAACATCGATCTTGGAAGAGTCTATTCAGTAACCAAGAAACTATCTTTTCTGGTATTTCCCTGAACAAGGGGAAGATACCTGAAACAGTTTATATGAAAAAGTCAGCAAACCAAGATCAGGATCAACATTGATTTGTGACATGGCTACCTAAAGGCAACTGGTCAGAAACACTAAATCAGAAAACCGGCCAGACTGCAGTGGGCCATCCTGACCTAGGAGGATAAGAGGCATCTGAATGGGCAAATACTTACTCGCATGGTGTTTGGCTTCTTCCCACAATGAAATAAATGGAGAAGATATTTAGGATAGAGATTAAAAAGGAAGTCAGGGTTTATGCCTTCTGGGAGGTAACTTTATGTATAAAACAAATAAAAAATGGATAACACTTGCTCCATATCCCAGGTAGATGTGAGGTGCTTTGGATAATCGAGTACCTGGTACTAAATCTGAATCACCTGGGGGAGTCCCTGTCCACATTCTTACCTGCACAATGATAGGAATGTCAGTGGTCCTTCTGTAGAAAATGGCCTGGGTGTCAAAAATGGCATGAACAGTATTCTTTTGGACAGGTGAACGGACTTCCTCCTTTCCACACTTGATGACCAAATATGGGTTTACAGCTGGAACAGAGTGGCAGTTGTTTATTGTTTTTTCTCTTTAACATAGTGATTAAAATTTCTCTTTCTAGATAGGCAAGAAACAATCTCAGTAATTCTATTCTGGGACTTCAGCATAACATCTGGGTATCAGAATGATCTAGGATGCAACATTTTTGTTTCTCTTCCCTTTTCTTTTCTAGACTTTAGGAATACCAAAAGGAATATCATGCAGGCTTTGCCCAAAGAAGCTGACATTCTCCATTGGGGAGAATCATTTGTAACCAACTTTGTAATGCATATGTGCAAAAACAAAAAATGGAATTTTATGTTTCTGGACAACCCTGTAGTTCTTACTTTCGTTGGCATACTTCTTCTCCAGGCCCTCAGCACTGTGGACAGTGATCTGGGTAACTACCTTTGGGTAGCCACGAGCCAGGTTCCAGCAGGACATCTTGGGCATGTCCAGAGTCAGTTCCCTGGAATATCAAAAATAAAGTGCAACATTTCACGATGAATGCCCTGTGATGAGAATATAGGCCTGCTAAAGTTGACATTGTTGAAAATCATGAAATGCTGAGTGACCTAGTGCATTCCTTTTCAGATATGGCTTATATTTTATTATTACATTTTCCTTTCTCCTTGCTTTAATAACCAGCAGATAAAGATCAGAGTATACAAGGCTGGGATGAAAAGAGGGTTTGGTGACCCAGCACTCTGAAAATAATAGAGGAACAGCAAGGAATGCCAGCTGCTTAAGAAATGAGTCAATCAGAGAACAGAAGATAAAAGATAAGTGAAAATTCTAGGCTAGCAGTCAGTTCCCCTTAAATGGTAACTCAGAGCTCCGAGGCTCAGACCTTCATTGGGGAATATCTCATAACCCCACTTTGAGAAATATTTCTACCATCATCATTTTGGTGAAGTTAAACAGAGCAAGTTGTCCTTTTGAGTATGTGCATAGGAGGAGAAGGGTTGGGGTGGGGGGTGTTAGGATTGGAGGCAGAATGGAGAACAGGAGTTTGCAGGGCAAGCAACAGAACTGAACCTGAGCTGGACAGGTACTTCAGAGAAGATTCTCAGGAGAAACTCGCTGGTACGACCATACTGGAACATGGTTGGAACAAGCACGTAGTTGCCCTTCTTTAAGTACTTGCTCAGAAACACTGTGCGAGTGTCAATATACGTGGAAGTACCAGCACGCTCCTGGATGTAGAGGTGGTGGAGGCGGAATTTGCGGTTCATCTCCACCTGGAAATGAAATATAATGAAATACTCCATTCCATTCAAATAATAGATTTGGTGTTTGGAGATCCTAGGTCCTCTGTCTTCTTTATCTGTAGGCCTTTTTTAATTTCTTTAACTTTAAAACATCCTAATTTCGACTGTTTGCCATCGTTCTCTCTTCTCAAAATGCCCATTCTTACCTTGAAGAGCTCAAAGCCGATGATGTAATTGTCAGATCTTCCCATGCGGCGGTAAGTACGCAGGTCCTTCTGTTGCAATGACATGATGACCTTGTGCCCATCCTCAGGCACAGTGAAGATGTACTAAGAGAAAGAGGCCATCAATGAGCTGAGTTAGCATTTCCATTTCATATGATCTTGCTCAAATCTCAGGGAAGAAAACTCTACACTGGGAAGCAATCTTATAGTCTAACTGTTACCACTAAGTGGACAACATGGCCTTGGATAATTCATTGACTTGTTAAGTGTAGCTCCTAATAACTGTTTCTCCCTATGCTATTCAGCGTGTATTGACAGACAATTCCACACCTGAGCCTTTAATATCAAAGAAGTCATACTTTGTTTTAATAAGTTCTTGGTAAGATCTTGATTGTTTAGCAAAAAAAAAAATTATTGCCCCCTTGTTTTTAAAAGATGTATACAGAAAAATTCCAGAATCCCTAAAACAAAATGGATTCTTGTTTAACTTAACCTGATACTGTATCCTGCCTCCCCCCAATAGCCTTCTACTGCCTACCTAGACGTATTGTTTGTGGAGGGCCTAGGTCCACTTCCTTGGAAAACTGATACCCCATTTTAGAGAAGCTTCAAACCAGTGCTAGAGACTTTCCAAAGTCATATGGGAAATATTGATGCCATTTGGAAGTAAAACTGAAAATTAAAAGGCAGAAGGTTTTTCTCTCTGCATCCCCCTTTCTCCCTTATGCATAACCATTGGCTCCCAAAAGTCAGTCCTGTACAGATATTTAACAACAAATTTGAAAAGGCCATATTTCCAACTTGACATATGTACCTAATACTTGAAATTATTTCCATAGCTGTAAATGGAGGTGAGCTGGGGGATTAGAGGAGGTTTCTTTTCTTTAAGGACAATTAAAATGGAAGGTATGGATAAAAACTATAAGTTAAGTAAATCATCCTACTTCCTTAGCATCCTCCCAAATGTCTGACCAGTGAATTCCGTGGAAAGAAAATACACACTTGAGTAAAGCAGCAATACAGTCAGAATTCTTGTTTCCCCAAGGGAACCCTCCAGCATACTGTGGTATAAAGTCATGCAGATTATTATAAGGTTAGGCTTCGGATATTTGGATTTTTGCTTTTGGGTTGTCCCTGAGTTTGACTCTCAGTGTGTCACCTGGAAAAACATTGTAATGGGAAATGGATGGGATAGAGTCATTGATAGGGTGGTTCAAATCCTGGGGAAATGACCTGGTTCTAGTTTATAACATGGAAGCAGAATGATAGGGTTCTGAAGAATCACCTTCATGAGAAAGAGAACACATACAGTCAAGGCACACCCAACAACCCAAGTAAGTAGTAAAGAGACGTAAGAAAGAATGGAGAAGGCATCTGGGAGCATCATTCTCTCTCCAATGCAGGACTCTCACAATGAGGCAGAGTGAGAGGTGTCAAAGAGTCACACCAAGCAATATAGCCAGGAGAGAGACAGCCAGAAGTGACTCATATTTGATAGCATTACCAAGGTACATCTCTGCAGAGAGACACAGTATGCTGTGTTTTACAGGTATTTGAGCCAATCCGTAAGCATCTTGACTACTGAATAGTATGCAATAACTGCTAATGAAAGAACTGATATCAAAGCAATACTCTAGGGTGAGACCTGGATTCCTATTGCTTGATAACTCAGAGGTAAAAAAAAAATATCGATTAAAACCTGGGGATTCTGTAGGAAGGTATCCCTGTTGTTGTAGCAGCCTCCTGAACGGTTCATCAGAGGATCATCATCCACAGTCCAGCATCCCACCACTGATTCTAACTCCTTCCGACCAAAAATAGGGTTGTTCACATTGCGGCAGACATTCAGTTCATGAAAGTTCCGGCAAAAGTCCTCCAGGCTCATCCTGAATAGAAAGAATACAGGGACGGAATGAAGGTGGTAGCTAATACTTAACCCTGGAGAAGCTCTAATTTCCTTCCCACGAAAAAAAAATCTTACCAAAATTCTCCATCATCACACATAACAAGACCCAGGTTTTTGCGATCTGTTGAAGTTAGTTGCTGCCATTCTTCTGAACTAAAAGCAAATAAAGAACAAAAGATAAGCCATTATATTTGCCACTGACTTCATATAGTAAGCAGAATGCATAAAAATGGGTCTATTTTATCTCACCTCTGGCTGGATCACAGAACCTGTGACAGATAAGAGGCCACAGATGTCACTGAGTATTGATAACCCACTAGCAGTCTAGAGGAATGGGTTTAGGAGAACCATAAGATTTTGGAAATGTAGCAAAGTGGAATGCCACTTACATTTCACTCCATGGTCCACTCCATTCCTGTCTTCCCAACGGGTTCCTCAGGCGAATCATATATAGCTTCTCAGTACTGAAGACTTCCACAAGTCTCTCTCCGAGACGAATCTTGCGAATATCAGTCACGGTGTAGGTGTGGCCCTTCAGAAGACCCCAATCAGTTTCAACTTCTTGTTCCTCCTGATTGGGACACTGGGAGTAAAGAGAGATATATAAGGACATAAAAATTGGGAAACCCAAGGCCTGGTTCCTCCTCTTCTTTGATTGGTTTATCTCAATATTATTGAAGTTAGTTCTCCCATGCAGATGAAAATTTGACACTGACAGATTGATACAAGGCAAGTGAAGGAAGGGAAATAAAGAATGAGCTACAACAACTCAGACATTTTGGATTCAAACTACACACATAGTAGTGCATTGCTATGAATGGTAGTAAAATTTGATGGAGCTGGTTTACTCCTTGAGCAAAGCAAACAATTCTAATCTCAACATGCAAGAGCAGAGGCAGAAGGAATAATTTTAGAAGAGGCTATTTACATCAGCTCAGATACTGCATTGGCTCCCCTACAGGATGACTAGTATAAAAGGATAAAAAGCTAAAGCTTCTCAGTCTCTGAAGTATGTTCAATGTGTACTGTTACATTTATCAGTTCTATAATCTCTTTTCATGGATATCAGGGGTAAGGGTGATGCTCTCTATTAAATTTTGGAGTCTACACTGTCAAAAGTGAGCAGAGTAATAGTTATTTTTAGTAAATACAAACCTCAATAGAGCAACAGATCAGACCTCCTTTGGTAAATGTTTTGTACAGTTCTCCGAAGAGCTTGTATTTCTCCTCAACAAGCTCAGTGTATCTTCCCTTTGGCATGTCAACAGTTTCAGCCAATGTGCCAGTGAAGTCCACGATGATATCAGTGGTAGTTAAACCATCAAGGGCCTCATAACAGCCAAGCAGTCTGGGGCAAATATACAAAGTTATCTTTATAAAAATATTTTTCCAAGTCAAGGACCTCTTGATTCTAAAAATTACAGCAGTTTCTTCCTAGTTCGCTTTCCCAGCTGACTCTTTTCTAGATATGACATAATAGATATTTTGAGATTATAATAAGAGATTTCTAGACTTAAGCTGTGTTGATCAAGGAGAGTCCATGAAGAAAATTCTTGCAGGTATATAGGAAGAAACATTGAGGTCATAATGCCAGGTGATCTGCAGATTAGTAGCAGGAAGGGGCACTAGGAGGAGATGGGGACTTAACAGAAACCAGAATATCTGATTTCTCACTCATCTAGGATTTCTGAAGGCCAATCCTATACCCAAAGCAGTGCCTTGGATTTGACTGAGATTCAATGCAATCTAAACTCCAGGGTTTGGTTGGGAGAGAAAGAAATATTAAGAACAAACAGAACATTCTTTTCCTCAGGTATCCTGAACACTGACTACTTAACACCCCTCCTTACTTTGCATAAGCTTTTTCCAGTAGAGCATTCCAAAATTCATTCATGGAAGTGGAGAAGGAGAAAACCAGATCTCCATTGATGGTGGGCAACAAATCATCAATCACCACCTCAGTCCATTCTCCAAAATGCCAGAAACGAAAGCGAAATATACCAGCATATTTATCTAGTTTGCGAGGGTCCCATTCCTGTTCCTTATGATTGGGAATTGTCTGGAAATATAAGAACATTCAATCAAATGTGATTCAGCAGAGCATCTCCAAACATTGAGATTACAGTTGATTTCTGGAAAATCCATGTCAAAACAGGAAGAACAACAAATACCTGGTTTGAATTTAGGTTGGAAAGTTGTAGGTAGGACATTTTCCCCACAAATTCTGCTTCCCCAGTTCTGTTTTTACTGAGGATACCATTATCATGCCTGTCTTGAATATACATAGGGTGACTGGACAGCCAGTTAGGAGTTAATTGCCCACAGATAATCTGCACACTCAATCATGAGACACTGTCTATACAAAAACATTCATAGTTGAATTTTTAACCAGATAAGCAGGCATTTACAAAAGCAAAATCAATCAAAATGCAAAGTCCCCTGCAGTGAAGTTTTCAAAAGCTCAATCCTACAGATTTTATGTAGATTCTATACAATATGGATCTTATTAACAACTTGACTAATATTATATTTAGGAAATTCTTCCTTTATATATAACAGTTGCACATTCACCTTCAAAAATATTTTTTTGAAGAAAATGCTTTAACTTTGTCCCAAATCAACACCTCATTGCTTTGAACTCTACATAAGTACCAAAGAAATTTTTTTTTTTCTTAATAATATATCACAACCTTTTAAAGGATCTATTTCCATCTTTCTCTCCTGTTCTGCCCTTCATATCCATTAGTAACTTCCTAACCCCTACTGGCTTTATACCCCAGTAGATGTAAATTGCAAGTGAGTAGACCTATTGAGTCAAAGCACTGGAAGTGACAAAAAAATCAACTAGAATGTGTGACAAAACAGAATAAGATGTTATTGGTAGAATTTTGGTGGGTATGTGAGTGTTCATTGCAAAATTCTTGCAGATTTTCTTTACTTGTGAAATATCTCACAATAAAGTGGAGGGAAGTCACCTTGTTAATATCTCTTTCTTTAAGACACAAACAACTTAAGAATGTTATGGGCTGACTTTGTCCATTCTTGTAGAGAATACAAGAAAGTGTAAATTGAATTAGGTACCACAGGAAGCAAATACCTTAGTCCAGTGAGACTCCTGAACAGCCAAGCAAGAAAATGCAGACACCATTGGCTTGTGTCCCAGTCTCCCTTGGATCAGTTGGTGATTGTTGATGTTGCCCACAATCAGATGGGGGTCATCGCAGATGTCCTGTGGATACAACAATTGGTTATAAGAGTCTAGTAAGAGGCGTGCCCTGGTAGAGTTGTGGTTAGGTTCACTGCATCCAGCTGGCACAAGCCACATACAGCCCAAGAACACGTGTTCTCATCCCAAAGGTATAGGGAGCAACCAAAATGAGCAATTAAAATAAAAATAATATAAAATACTTCTTCCTCTTTCTTCCTGTCTGCCTGCCTACCTAACTTTCATTTCTGCATGCAGCTTTCCTTAAAAAGAAAAAGGATCTACGAGGAGTTTTTCACGTGTCACTGTGAGCTGAGCTAAGCTGGACAGACTAGAGCGTAGGGTTGGAAGATCACTAGGATTTTCACAGGCGGGATAAAAGGAAGGCTTGGGGAGTTGTGACGAAAAACACAAAAGAGTAAATTAGCCACAGAAAAGGGTTGTATATGAAAGAGGCAGATAAAACAAAAGGAAGGAACATAATGAAAAAAGATGAGTGTGCTGATGGAGGTCCTTAGATATAGCTACCATTGGGCTTTAGAAGAATTTTCATTTTAGTGTGCTCTTAAAAAGGAGAACTAAGGATTAGCACATTACTTTCTGATTCTGTTTGTCAGGATGAGATTTTCTGCAGCCCCTGCTTAGAAAGGTGTTTGCGTTTAAGAAGCAAGGTCTGATGAAGGTAAATATTGCTGCCTCTTTCTTTCTAGAAAAATATGTTAGAAAACCTTTACACAAAGCCCTTTCCTATAATAAATCAAGGGCGACAATGGTATCCATAGCAACCAGATTTTCCACATCTTTGAATGAATATAGATGGCAGCACATTAATAAATAGCAGGTTAGGTAAGAGACAACACAAGGAGCCCTTCAACAGACACTTTTTCCAGTGTTTGTTTCAAAGGGATCTGGAGAGACTGGAGATAATATTTGTTTGGGGTGTATGTGTGTGTTTTTTCCCCCAATATGTGATTAGCTGTGCCATTCCTACAGTGAGCAGGAAAATGAGATCCACTTTAAAACATTTACAACACACAAGGGCACTCTGGAGATATTTCCAGTATAATCAGTGCCTAGAGGAAGGATTCCCAAGCTTCCTGGTGGTATACAAACAAAATATTAAAATACTAACACTCTGTTAAAGCCTTAGGAATGATTAGAATTAGGCAGTTGAAAAAGGGAAGGGTATAGAGGCATAATGGGTAAAGAGACAGGAGTGGACAAAGACAAAGTCATGTATGTGACAACACGTAATTGAAGACATGATTGTGTGACTCAGAGTATCAGCATTTACAGAGTTCAAAGGCAGGAAATGCCGATGAAGTCCTGAGTAAATGGAGAAAGCTTCGTGGAGGAGGCTGTTGGCCAGTACCTTGACATTCTGCTTACCCAGCATAAATAAATCCGACCCTCAAAGGGAAATAAAATTTAGACATATATCCTTTTAAAAATTATTCAGTTGGAGACAGCTATATTTTTCTGGTTCTCAAACTTCCTTTTTTAAGTGCGTATAATTCTCCTTGATAAAGAGTCTAGCCTACAGAATGAAACATTCCATATATTCTTTAAAAGCCAAAATAACTCTGGAAAGAATGCCCTGCATTCTGGGCAGGGACGAGTCCAAACTGAAAATTAATTGGTCATTCCTCTGCCAAAAGGAGAGAGTTAAGTGAATTGTCAGCTTTAGATCTCTCTCTCTTCTCTCTGTCTCTGTCTCTGTCTCTCCCCCTCTCCCTCCCTCTGTATCTCCCTCCCCATGCATGTATGTCTCATCACTACATTTTTGTCTTTGAAAAAGACTTCTAGATTATACCTTTGCATCCTTCAGGTCTAGTAAGCCTCAGGAGCAGTCCCACATACATCCTAAGGTCCTGGGTTTAAGACCCAGGTCTGGGGAGAGCAACCAATGTGAACAAGTAAATAAAAAGTAAGTATTTCTTCCATCTCTCCTTGCCTGCCTATTCTCTTCATTCCTGCTTGCACCCTTCCTTTAAAAACAAAGACTTCTATCCTACTAAACATTTTTTATGAATTGGTAGATGATATTTTTGTTAGCTTGTTTTTTTACAAATTCAACATAAGATAGGTGTCTGGGTGAATTAAATCCTGATACTCTTTTTCCTCTCAGCGTCTTTTTGCCCTGTCGAAGATGAAACTCAACACAGTTTTTCCACTCCAGGTCAGGCATCACCATTTTATTTGGAGCAAGATGCAAATTTATACAATGATTTCTTGGACTTGGATGATGCATGTAATAGTTTCCTAGCATGCAAAAACAATTAACACTGATATGTGAAATGAAAGTGTGCTTTTATATTACTAAGGAAAATTATTTTCTCGTTTTATGTAGAATTTTTAGTGGTTGGGATTACATTACAGTGTTTTGAATTTCCACAAGGCTTTTGTTTCATAGTAGGTATCTAGAATCAACCAAAATTACTGGTGTACTAAATTTTATTCATAACATAGAGGGTCACCGTATAATAAAGAAGGACATATAAACAACTCAAATTGAGAAACTGGGTAATTATTCCATATAGACTTAAGCTGAATGTGGGGATAGTGTATAGATAAATGATAGATAGTTGAATGAATATAGACAGTATGTGTATGTGTGTGTGAAGAACTGTGTATATTCATGATAGAATACAAATTTAGTGGAGAACTTATTTCCATTTCTTCTTATAAAGCCATACATGCTCCAGTTTTATTTCACCACTTTTCATAAATGATACATGGCTATATATTAATGAGTTTTAAAATATCATATGTCAACAGTCCATAGATTGCCCAACTTAAAATAAATTTTAAAGACCATTTAGTTAATCTTTTCATTTTACAAGTGAGAAAACAGATTCAGAGAAAGGCAGTAAGTGGACCCTTTAGTCACCCAGTTAGTAGATTTAGGAATGAAGTTTTTGGTTCTCCGGAACCACTTACAGTTAAAGAAGGAATCACGAGACCTCGGTTAGTCCATTGCTTTGCATTTATCAAAAACCTCTACAAAAAGGATGATATTATGTAGCTCTTCAGGAACAGAGATGCAACCACTCCCCACTCATCCATTCCAGTGTATTAATGACACTTTGTTTAACAACTCACCTAAAAGTTCTCCAAAGTTCTAGAAGATTTGTTTAAGTCATGTTTTAGTTTTTGGTTCCAGGCTAAACATCACCAATAGGCTTTAATATCCTCAATTTAATCCACTAAATATGAATCAATCTCTCATGTGTGTCAGCATTTCATGATGTGAAGCATGAGATAAAATCTTTGTTAAGCCACATCTTCTTTAAGGAAGTAAAAGACTAGAAAGCAGCTAAGGAGGTAGAGGGTAAAGGGTAATGACTCAACGTAAATTTAATAGTCAAACGGATTTTTGGTGACAAATTTGAAAACAACTAAATGGCTGTTTATTGATTGTCCTCTAGTTTTAGACAATTGGATGTTGGGAGTGAGAAAAAGTTAAAGAAATTTTCCTGTACCTCAAAATGGAGATTCAAGGTACAGATGGAACATTTCAGTTCAAGCTGTGCTAGAAGGATCGGGAGTAGAATTATGGGAGAGGTCATCACTCACATATTCACATATTTGGGTGACTTAGGAGGTAAGAGAGATGCTGAGCCTCTAATGTCTCCCAGCTGTGTTGGCACAGTTAACATGATCCTTGAACTGGCTTGTTTATCAAGGCAAAATAATTTCGTAGGGAGAAACACGTACAACTAGGAAGTTGAGCACCAAGAGAAAAGCCAGGAATGGTTCTCACCTAACCCCATCCCCAGGCCAAAGCCTTCTACAGGCAAAGTGATTCCTTTAGGAAGTATGTTCTCTCCTCTGAGCATTAAGGAACCCTCCTTTGTCTTTCTCTCATTCCCAGCCCAGAAACCTCTAGGGGAGAAGGGTGGCATATAATTATAAAGCCTAGAACCCTGAACATATCACTCTATATGGCACTTTTGCACCTACCACATTAAAATCTTTTTTAAAATAGTGATACTTGTTATTTCTTTTCTTCACAATGCTCTATTCAAATTAGGATATTAAAATTGCATCTCAGTCTATATTTCACACCACACCCACCACAGAGTTCCAGCATCCTTTTACCACCAAGTTTGCCCTTTCTTTCTTTGCCTTCCCTACTCCTCCAGGAATCATAGGCCTGTGTCCTGTTACTTTTGTTGGGATTACTATGTCCAATTCTTTACATTTCAAATATGACTGAAACTATCTTGAAATTCTTTTTCCTTCTAACATGTATCATGTAATAATGAGCCCCTCCAATTTCAAGGGCACATTTTCATCATTTTTAATAGCTTCATAGAGTTCCATTGCATATATAGCAAACAGCTTCTTATCCAGTCATTTTCTGATGGGCATTTAGGTTGTTTCCATGTTTTGGCTATTGTGAACTGTTAGTCTATGAACATAGGTATGCAGATATTTTCTTCCGATTAGAGATTTTATATCCTCTGGGTATATGCCCAGGAATGGGATTGCTGGATCAAATGGTAGTTCCATCTTTATTTTTTGAGGACTCTCCATGCTCTTTTCCAAAGAGGCAGTACTAATTTACATTCCAGCAGTATAGGAGGGTTCCTTTTTCTCCACAGCCCCTCCAACACCTGCTATTTCCAGTCTTTTTGACATAGGCCATTTTCATTGCTGTGAGGTGATAGCTCATTGTAGTTTTTATTTGCATTTCTCTGATGAAGAGTGATGTAGAACATTTTTTCAGGTATTTGTTAGCCATCTCTCTTCTTAAGATAGTTGTCTATTCAGTTCTTCTGCCCATTTTTTGAGTGGATCATTTGCATTTTTATTGTTGAGGTGTGTGAGTTCTCTCTATATTTTTAAGATTAAGCTCTTATCTGATGTATGTTGTGTGAATATCTTCTTTTATTCCATGGGTTTTCTTTTTGTTTTAGTGGTGGCTTCTTTCACTGTGCAGCTTTTCAGTTGGATATATTTCCAATTGTTTAGTTTTGCTTCGGTTTCTTTTGCTGTAGCTGCTACTTTCCTAAAGACATCTTTGAGGTTGAGGTCATGAAGGGTTTTCCCCACAATTCTTATAAGTATTTTATGTTTTCAGTCTTTTTTTTTAAAGGAAAGATGCAGGTAGAAATGAAGGCAAATAAACAGGCAACCAGGAAGAGAGAGGAGGAAGCATTTTTGCTTGATTTTCATTTAGTCGTTCACACTTTTTGCTCATTCCAGGACCTGGGATTTGAAGCACTGGTATGTGGCCCGTGCTCCTTCAGAGGTAACTGACCTAAACACTACTCCACCATGGAGCACCCTGGTTTGGGGTCTTTATGTCCAGGTCTGATCCATTTTGAGTTAACTATTGTGTATGGTGATAATAAGTAATAAAGTTTCAGTTTTGTAGATGTGTTTCCAGTTTTCCCAAAACCATTCATTGAGTCAACTTTCTTTCCTCCATTGTCTGTTCTTGGCACCTTTGTCACAGATTAACTGTTCATATAGGTGTGGCTTTATTTCTGAGTTCTCAAATTTATTCCATTGATTGGTGTTTGTTTTTGTTCCAGTACCATACTGTTTTGATAATGATTGTTCTTTAATATAGTTTGAAGTCAAGGTGTGTAATTCCTCTACAGTTCTTTTTTTTTCTTTTAGGATAGTTTTGGCTACTTGAGGTCTTTTGTGGTTCCAAACAAATTTCAGTATCGTTTGCTTCATTTCTTTAAAAAAAGGTTTCTGTGATTTTGATGGTAATTGTATTAAACCTATATATTTCTTTGGGTAAAACGGCCATTTTTACAATGTCATTTCTTCCAATAATGAACATGGAATGCTTTTCCATCTCTTTGTCTTGTTCTATTTCTTTTATTAAGGTCCTGTAGTTTTCATTGTAGAGGTCTTTCACCTTCTTTGTTAAGTTTATTCCCAGATATTTGACCTTTCTTGATGCTATTGTGAATGGGATTTCTTTTTTCATTTCATTTTCCTCTGCTTCATTATTTGCACATAGAAATGATACTTATTTTGTGTGTTGATTTTATATCCTGTCACTTTGCTGTATTCATTTATTGTTTCTAGTTGTTATTTGGTGGGGTCTTTAGGATTATCTAGGATAAATATCATGTCATATGCAAATAATTATTATTTTATTTATTGACAATTTGGATTCTTCTAATGAGTAGAAGAACTTTCGAAAGTGCTATGTGCAATCTAACAGTAATGGTGGGATGGAACATAGACAACTACAATTGAGACTTATCCTGCAGTAGGTATATTATGACTAATTACAGAACTCAAATAGTCTGCAAAAACTCAGGACTGACGTTAAGAACATCAGGGCATTGTAAGCTACTCCATGCAATGAACCATCTCCAAGCAGAGCATTTTTAGGCAGACCTGGGCTAAAGGACCGATGTTGAACCAGCCTATCAAGAAATTCACAGTGCTAGTCGGGGTGTTTTGCTTCTGCATGTAGATCTTGTCATCAGTAAAACATTTTCTTCCTTCCTGAGCCCCTCAATGAAAACTCAATATGGAGTTTGGGAATATGATCTTAAGTCCAACTTACACCTCCATTGTAGACAATGAAGTCACTACAAAATTATCTTATTTCCATATTTGGACTTCTGTTAGGAGATTCCAAGGATAAATCCCAATTGCTTTGTTGGGAAAAATTCATATATCCTTATTCAGTAGTGAAAAAGAACAAACTGATATATGCTGCCACATGTTGACCCTCAAAAACATTATGCTAAGCAAAACAATATAGTTACTTTTACAATTACATTTTAAGTGAAATGTCTAGAATAGGCAAATATAGATATAAACTGAAAATAGATTAGTGGTTGCCTATAAGTGGAAAGAGGAGGAGTTTATTCACTGCAAACATGCACAAAGGATGCATATCTCATTGGGATGATACAACTGTTCCAAAACTAGATTGTGGCAATGTTTGTACTACTTAAATTTACTAAAATTATTGCATTGTACACTTAAAATAAGTGACTTTTTGAAATAAATTTTTATTGAGAAAGCATTAGTTTAGAACATGATAAGAACTTCAGGTGTTACTCTGATGGAGTAACAACTTGATCACCTGTCTTTGGACAAGAGCACAGGCCACATGCACTCCATGGACCCAGGTTCAAGACCTGGGGTTGGAGTGAAAATCAAGATGAACAACTAAATAAAATAAATAAAGTGTTTCTTCCTCCTCTCCCTTCCCGTCTACCTGTCTCTGCTTGGCTTCATTCCTACCTGCACCTTTCCTTTAAAAATAAGCCTTATATCTACAGTTTTGTGATTAAACATCTGTATACACTACATCATGATCATCACCAAAAATTTAGTTTCCATCCACCACCATACAACTGATCCCCTTACCCATTTTGCTCACCCTTAATCCCCTTCCCCTTTGGGAGGCACCAATTTTTCTCTATATCTAAGAACTCGTTTTTGTTTTGTTTTGTTTGTCCATTTGTTTTGTTTCTTTATACTCCACATATACTCCACAAATACAGTATTTGGATAAAGAAGATATATACATATTTTTGCATATATAATGGAATACTACTCAGCTATAAAGAGAAACTTTTGCCATCTGTGACTGGCTGCTCAATTAATTTTTCTCAAGTCATTCTCCCTTTGAACTTGATTTTAAGACTAAGCTCAATATATGTTCTCAAAAGAGAGTATGAGTCTCTCTAATGGATCTTGAGAGTATAATAATAAGATAAGTCAGATGGAGAAAGACAAATAAAGTAGGTAAATTTTATGACATACAAATTGCTCTTCAATAAAGCTGCTGAATTTTGAAGGCACGGTTCAAAATAAGATAGGAGATAGGAAAAAGTATGGATCTCTTCAGCACTCAAATTGTTATCAATATTGGTAAACACAGGAATACTCAGGTGGGGGAGCAGGATCTTTGGGGGGAAAAAGCATTTATAAACACTTTAAGTCAAAACTATATACAGAGGTGTCACATTCAGCTGGTAGTTGGAAATTCCCAGAAGCACTAAGAGTGACATATTTCCTCTTTTTAAACTTCCTCATATGCAGTCTGTTACTGAGGCCTAAGTATTCTGCTTCTAAGGTTCTTCCTTCATTAACTTTCCCCTTCCATTTCTATCACCTTTGCTCTAATCCAGAACCTCATCACCATCCTCCTACCCAACACAGTGAAATAGTCCTGGGCAAGAGCAATGGTAGCAAAGGCAGAACTCAAAATTCAAGCAGAATAGTTGACAGAGCTTGTACAGTTGTCCTTGGTTCCCTCCACAGCAGGCTGTGAAAATCACCATGAGAACTTGCTCCATTTTAAATGGGGATTATATGTGTCTGATTCTAAGATACTATGTAGGTGGGTATGAGTCAGTCCAAAAAATTGAGAGAGTGGCTGAAGCAAGTGGAAAAGGTATTTTCTATGAGATTTGGACAGCCAGATTTCAGCCAAAAAAATTCTACCTGCAGTCTTATGAATATATCATAAATCAATATAACTCAGCTTTTAGAATTTATTGATACTGTATATGTTGAGGTCCCAGAAGGATAGGAGAGTCTAGCAGTGCATATCTTAAGCGATATACCTGTGTACCCAAGAAGCTAGGATAATATCTAGGACCATTGGACAATAGGAGAAGTTAAGGAGGATGTTCCTCTGGAGGGTATGGGTAGATTAGCTGGCAATGAACAATTTTAAAATATTCACATATTGTCTTTCTGTCTAAAGTGATCCCTTAGATAAACCAGAAAGAGGAAAACAGACAACATACAATTTCACCATATGTGATATACAGAGAACCAAGCAATCAAATAACTAAATAAAGAATATAATTTTGGTTTATAAAATCAAATTATCAGTTACAAGGAGGAGAGAGGGAGTGGGTAGGCAAATTGAGTGGAAAGAATCAATTATATGGTGAAGAATAGACCTGAACTGGAAATGGTGAATTTAATGTATTATATACAGAAGTTGATTTATGATGATGCACACCTTAAACCTATATAATAATGCAATGTTTCTTCAATAAAATTAATTTGAATAAATATTTCCCATCAGACAATTGTTGAATAAAATATGGCATATTCAAAATAAAGAAATAAAATGATACTTTATAGTTATAGCAAAGAAGTAATGAGTGGGAAGAAAGGGAAGTCAATCCTGTCTTAGGAAGGTGGTGCTTGACTGGAGTTAGTTGGTTCGATTATCAGTGGTGCTTATAAGCATGCAGGTCTATAAATTTACCACAGAAGCTTTTAACACAGGAGAGGAAAAAGACAGAAAACATCAGGTTAATCATACTTCCTTCATTTTAGAGACTTCAGAAAAAAAAACCTGGTTATGTCTGAGACTATGTGATATGCCAAGGACAACATGTCTGTAAGTTTCTCTGCAAGCCAGCATCTCAACCTTGGCAATGAGGTGGATGAAGCCAACGACCCATCTGGTCTTCGTGAGCCAACCCAGAGAGGCCCAGGGCTGTCTCTTGGCTTTCCTGATGGGAGGCCAGAGAACTTTGACGTGGTTCTTGACCACAGGCTTGGCCTCCACTCTGGTTGGAAAGGAATCCATAGCTTTCTGAGGAGACTGAGATGGTGGTCCAGAACGTTGTTTTTCACCCTACTCCCCACAAATGGCTTCATCCCCAATCTACAGTGATCTCCCCTTCTTCAAAATCCTGCATAATTTATGGTCTATATGCCTGAAAGCAGCATTTCTTACAGCTGGCATTAATTTATTATTTAACTCTTCCATAGCTCACTATCAATCTCTTCAACCAGAATGGGAGTGCTTCACCTCAGCTTATGTCTGTGTCTTATATAGAAACTGGCATAGGCTAGGTGTTCGATAAATGTTTCTAAAGTAATTCTCCTATGGGGTTTAATTAAAACTAAGCTAACTGTATGTTCTCAACAGGCCAAGTAGAGATTGATTAATGAATGTTCAGCATCAACAGTGAGGAAGGAGGTGAGAACTCACTGGAGTGAAGCTACCTAGCTTAGCAAAAGAGACACATACAATTCTATCTCCCTGAAATGGCAGCATGGTGGTGTGAAAACCAATGTGGACTTTAAAGTCAAACCTGGATTCAAAACCCAGATTGTTAGCAGTCTGACTTGGGCAAATTCTTGCCCTTAATCTGAGATCCATTTTCCTTATCAATAAAATGTACTTAGTATCTGGTTTTATTATTATTTACTTAGGGGAGGGGTTACATCAATGGCAATTTTTAAGATACCTCTTTTGCCAAACTATGGCAAATAAGGAAGTAATGAAAAAAAGTTTAGAAAACTCCAAACACAGGATCTGGGCTCATAGTAGGCATGCAATAAACGCTGATTCATTTCTCTACACATTTCCATTCATCCTCTCTTTATGACATTCCCTTATCCTAGGTAGGGCGCTGCTTGCCTCAGAGGCAAGATGAACTATTGTCAAGGTTATTATTTTTGTTTCTTTCCCTGCTAATCCATGTACGTAGGATTAAATCCACAGAATTTGGAAGATGAAAGCAAAGGACTAAGGACTGAGCCAAAACAGATGAGAAAAGATGTGTCTAAAAATGGGCCAATACAGGAAGCATTATGGGCCTGGTTCACATCTGGGGAATAGCTTCTTGTTCAATGCATAAGATATTCTCCCATCTCACCATCGTTAATCATTTCTTCTCTCTTCTGCATCTTCAACTTCTTTACTATTTACTCCTTTGTGTGTATGTG